>JAVTVY010025320.1:0-101444 GCA_036873755.1 Hanleya hanleyi
TTGACCCCCCCTCCCCCCATATAGCCACTATGAGCCTATATACAGACCTCGGTGACTTTTCCCAAAAATTTCACCGATTCGCTCCGGGACCCTTCCCATTGTGTTTTTCTCGGCGAGACGAGAAAAACGAGACCCCACAACCCAGAGTCACACCCACAAAAAATTGACCACCCCTCTCCCAATATAGCCATTATGAGCCTATATACAGACCTCGCTGACTTTTTCGAAAATTTCACCGTTTCGCTACGGGACCCTGCCCATTGTGATTTTCTTGGCGAGACGAGAAAAACGAGACTCCACAACCCATAGTAAAGCCCACAAAAAAAATTGACCACCCCTCCCCCCATGTAGCCAGTATGGAGCTATACCCATACAGGCATTTCCCCGTATATTGTATATTGAAGGGGTAAAGTCCGTGTTCCGTTTTTTCTTTATTTATTTTTTTTTTTCTTTATTTTCTGTGAAAACACCCGACTGATTGTATAGGCAGTCCCCGATAAGACCCCTATGGGATAGGATTGATGGGAGTTTTAGGGTAAAGCCCGTGTTCCGCTTTTTTTCCAGAGAAATTTTACATGCACCCAGCCATCTATAGCGGCCTAGAGTCCGTGTTCCGTTTTTAATTTCCGGGAGATATTTTTACATGCACCCAGAGGTCAAAGGCCGCCAGGGGGCGCGCCCTATACTATAACATGGAAACAGCGCCTCCTGGCGAATGCAAGAGTTATCTCCCCCGGCAAAAAAGGGGGTTTAAATGCACTTACTATTCTACTCGTATCCTACTCCTCCTAATCCGCTTTACTGTCCTACTCCTCCTACTCCGCTTTACTCACTGCACAGCGGGTCGCATAGGTGTGGCGCGGGATAGGGTGGAGCGAGAGACCTGGGGTTTTCACTACCTCAGATTCCATGGGCCAGGCTTGCACCCTACAGTAGAAAGGGTCGACTGCGCATGCGCGATAAGTAGTGCGCGATGAGTAGTATAGAAAGGGCACGCGATCTCCCTATCATTATAATAGGATAAGATACCGGTATTTAAAAAAACGCTTTTGTGTTAACACATCAGATGTTTCAAGCTTAATACTAATTCATATATCATAAACGGAGGTCTTCTCAGACGGACTGAAAACACCAGTTCTTGCATCTTTACAGTGAAATTGGAAGAGGGGAATAACCGGACTCATTTCAGTAAATCTCTGAGCTTTCAAAAGGAGAAACTTGAATAGCTCATATACATTCATCATGATTCAGGGGGATATGATACCCTTTAGTAAAGGATATTAGATCCGTACAATTTGACCTGTGATGTACCTTTGCAGTGCCAAACCAGGTTGTGTTATATGTGACTGATGAAAATCTTACTTCTAACTTTAAAGAAATGAAAATTAGTCTTGTATGAACTTGAGCGACGAAGACATAACGATCTAGAACTAAAATCGTTGTTCATCATCCTTCTCAGATATTGAATCTGCCGATGATCGTCTCTATATAAGACCAAACGCGTGCCTGATAATACATGTATCCATCATAAATTTCCAGATGCTCTGCGAGTCCAACCTACTCGAGGACAGGAGACCAATGCTGATAATGCCTATATTGCAAACAGTACGTATAGTATATATTCTCTAAATGATAAGTAAAACATTTCCAGAATGTCAGATTATCCTGCAAAAAAATCCATTATGGACACCAATTGAAGAGAACTGCGTGGGAAATTTAAGTGCGAGAGAAATATTTACTATTTTGGTCTCTCGCGGTCGACATACGTGCGTCGACGCGGTCGACGTATGTGCGAGATGTACTTCTTGGTTGCAAAATGCAGTCACAGAGCTGGCGTAAATCTTCATATCTGGATCAAATCACTCATCCTTTGTAAGACTGGATCCTGATCAAATCGGACCTATACAAGCGATAGAATGAATATTTTCAATTCATCAGGCATGAACATGTAAATGCTTATACAATCTCTCTGAAGAATGGACATTGGTGCCTGTTTAAATACCTTGAAACACATATACATGTATTGTTATATTGCCAGAACATACACTGCATTTAATATCATATATTAACATAGGAAACAACATACGGTATGCATTTAAGAAATAATGTTTTCATAGGCGTGCTCAAAGGTTATTTCTATAACACCTGTGTCAATAACATCGAGCTAACCGTGCAATTATTACACGATTTACCACGGGTATGTGAAATACATGTATACATGTTATCATTAGGATATTCCATTTCACAAAACGAACGAGGAATGGGACATCTGCTTTCATACAAGTAATAATCGAATAAAACAAAAAAATAAATTACAAGATGAAATTTCCTTCTCAAGTTTAACTATTGTTTCCATCGGGATATTGATTAACAAAGCGACACAAATAGGCATACATCCACGTAATATCCCAACAGCTGACTCAGCTGACAAAATCACTCCCCATTTGAGAGACCACATAAAATCGTCTACTGACATTGGCACGATGCCAACCGAGACGGGAGCATCGTCCCAACATCAGTTGCCAATTTTTTTTATTTATTTTTTTCAAAAAAGTTTAAAATATGTTTTCAACCTTTCATTGTAATTTATGTTGATAATCAATTTCAGTAGTGCAATAGAATAGAAATAATGTTTTCATAGGCGTGCTAAATGGTTATTCTACGCCGAAAATATTAGTAACTCCCTCCCTTCCCCCCCCCCCCCCCCCACTCCCCCGCCGTCACCGCTATGTGCTGGATACACTATTTCTGAATAGTAGACCTACATGCCGCAGCATACGACATAATATCTTTCTTATAATCTCCGCATAGTTTGGCAATTTACAGTTATTTGTTTTGTAGAACGGCATCGAAATTTCCTTCAGCTTGTTAGAAAATGTTTAATTATTTCACATGAGCTGACGCATGTTTTCCCATTTTCCTCTGTCTTATAAATTAGGATAAAAGATTGCAATGAGTCAGCAACGGTCACATAAACATCTTTATTTTCTCTGAACATTTATTCTGCGTTATTCATAGACATATCATAACTGTATTATATTTGTGATATTCTTTGTAGACCAGACTCTTTCCTTGAGGGTCCAGTTTATTCTATTGGATAGAGCTAACGAAGTCTTCACGGCCGACATTCTTCGGGGAGATCCCGCCAGAGTGGAACAAGTCACCAGAAACTTCAAAACATTCGACGCTGTAATAAAAGACATACGGAATGGCTCTGTGATATTCGACTTGGAATTCCAAAGCGCAAAAGGACTGCTGAAATTCTGGTTGGCGTGCGATGATAAATCCCTCACTAGAAGTCTCGGGAAGATCCTCCGCAAACGAGATCTCCGACGAGATTCGCAGGACACAGATCCGGGTTTCCGTCTAGAATTCGACAAGGACCAGTTTATAACCATTTTGCAAAATCTGTTGAGAGCAGAAAAGCAGATGAGTTCATCTACAGGTATTTAAAGATGACTTGTTTTAATTAAGACTTTACCATTCGGCAACCTGGGAAGATTATCATGTGCAGTGCTCTCCCATTTATCGACAGGTTTCTTGAAAAAGCCACAAATGTTCTTCCGTCTTACTCGGGTTTTTTTTTCTTCATTCCGGCTATGCGAGTCCAATGTAGTCGTTACTTTTTCATCGTTTCGTGCACTAGCATTCTCCCAAATTTCATAAATATTCCTTAAACTCAGAAAATAAATGTTCACTATGATTTAATAAGATTCTGCTCTTCATTAATTAATCAGATGCTGTACTTTGGCCATATTTTCTTTCGATTTTGTTTCGACAGTGGAATCGGCTGAAGACCTGGTTCAAGACAAATCCAGTTTCCAGAAATATGCAGGTAAGACAGTTCAGTTTTAGACAGTTTTCAACAATGAGCGTTGGAGAAACGTCAAAATCGCAGTCATACATGTAGCAGTCACATGTTTCCTTGTTCCGCGGTCGTGCAGATGAGTCCTATATGTCCCCATATGATAAGATATAGGATCCTGAAGTTCCTAGGTCTTCTTCGTTCCAGAGATAGAGAACAGTAGGAGAACAGTTCATTAACATGTGCAGGCGGGAGTTGATTCCGGAGGCCAAATGGGGTTAAACTGTTGATAGGAATCAAATCTTGTGAATATGATCACGGAAATGCTTCTGAATACAGCTATTTGTTCAGTGTCGTATCATGCACTGCATTATGTCATGAAAATTTATCCCACGATGATGGTGTTGGGTCTGGCTAATTAATATAACTTTAAAATAATGAAACTATAAAATAATCATCCAATTGACCGCACTGAAGGTATGGGAACGTTTTACTTAAGGATAGCTGTCTCCTTAGAGGCAGTTTTTGCACCCCTGTGACAATTTGTCGTCTGTATCGATAAATATAGACGCTGCTACGGTGTAGAAAATATTCCAATTTTAAAAAATTAAAATGAAAACAATTGCGTCCATTTTTCAATTGAAATTTCATGAAAACTGTTGGTCTTGTTTCAACTTTGATGGTATACATTGATAGGAGACAATTCGAACTAGTAAACTTTATCTCATTTTTTATTTTTTATTTTTGCCTGGTTTTGTTTTTACAGCTATTTTACTAAAATAAACTGAAAAAACGTAATGATTTACGGTCGTTTGTCTTAAAAGTTGAATAATTAAAAAACTAATCCAAACTTACAAAAAGTTTTCTAGATCACCATATAAGTAACAAGCATGCCAAATTTCAAAAGCATAGCATGGTTACTTTTCGAGAAATAAACGTTTAAATGTCGGATTTTGTACAAAAATGGAAGGCTAGAAATCGGGCAAAATGTGTCCAACTATACATCTGATGAATTAATCCAAATTTTTTGCTTGAATTCTATTGTCAAATACATTTTTAATCTGTTTAATGGGACCTACTCGAATTACTGTTTATTCTGGATGACTATTACACTAAGTTTTTTTCAACAAGGCGGTTTAATGTCCAATTTAAACTTTAAAAACTTGCTAAAACGTGTTCAGCTGAGAATTGTGCACACCTGTGTAGACACTTCACGGCGGGTGTCTGAGTGAAGTGTCACTGTTATAATTAGAAACAAAAATACGGATATTTGCATGGTTTTGATCAGAAGGGGGTAGATTAATGTAAATAAGTAGGACTAATAGATAATTAGCTTACCATAATACTATGGAAATGAGTTTTGGAAAGGGAAATTTAACAGACAAAAATAATAGTAGCCAAGCCCAAGCTAAGGCAATCTGTTTAATTGTTCCAGTGCCACGGAAACTAAATTTTTAATCCTAATATTGAAGCACTTCTCTTTATAATTTTGATTTCATTTTTTCACCAAATGTTAGAGGAAATAGTGAATATTTGAATGAAGAAATAAAAAAAATGACCAATTTTGTCCCTCTAAGGGGACAGCTATCCTTAATGTGATTAATGGATGATATGGCGCTGAATACTTTATTCACGTGAACCCTGCAGGTCATGGGATGTTGAGAAATAACAAGTTACATAATAAGACATGATGGCCAGAGTCTGAAAATGGTTATCTATAACTAATACAATTGTACGAAATGTTAACAATGCAAAACTCAACATGAAAATGCTAATAAATTAAGCACAAAATTAAATAATAAACCAGAACATTGAAGTGAACACGGTTTGTAGGATTACACGTCAATGAAAACACAATCAATTTGACAAGATCATTAGCTGCACTAATCTGATGGATGTTACACAACACAGGAAAAATACTGGAATAGTGGGAAAATCACCCAAATTCATTTAGTCAAACCACCTCCGTATTTATGATCACTATATATATGGTGCGTCACACAGATGGTGACTTGCATGGGAGATACTCGGTAAAGTCAACAAATATGTCTGCTGTTGCATCCCACCGTTTGAACCCTATCTTTGACTCTTGTATATGGAGAAGTATGAAGTGGCAGGATGATTTAAATAATCAAAACTGATCGTTTGGAATTACTACCGTTTACGTTTGAGCCGCGCGCTGTTTAGCGTCGATTCACGCACAGAGTGAAGGCGCCAGATTTACATCTAGACCCTACTTATATCAATCACATGACTAGGATAGTATTAGTTTGTAAATATCTGTCGTTTGAACGATGTTTACAGCTGTTATGGATGTTCTAATTATCTCTGCACAACAAATTGTTTTATATTGTAGTTTAGTGAGAAAAAAAACTGGCCATTAAGGGAATAAATTGGTCATAAATGGAGCAAAAGCTGGTCAATAATAGAACAACGAACCTGCATACCATGACGACTTCAATTAACGCCAAAGAATATTGCTTGAAACTCGTCAAACATGGTTATACTATCAAATGCCTTCATTCAAAGTATCGCTACGTTTCGTAACTTAATTGTGTCTAATTCCGCTTAATCGGGGGCTAGGGCCGTGTGAATATCATGTGTTTTACATCCCCGTGCTGTTCGAATGAACATCCACAATCATAGCGTGACTAAGATACACACTCTGAAAACGACTTGAAATTCATTTGGATAAAGAATACTGGACAATGATTTCTCTGTTGTAGGAAACCAGTTTTGTTTTATTATGTTTATTTCATACACATTTGGATTTGGTGCTGTCATACGAAATAGGTCTTTCGATTATTGATGCGGTAATTCTTTTTATGGACAATCGCTGAATATTGAATATCGGATCTAACGAATTGCTATAGATATTGGGACTGCAAAAACGATCATCAAATAAATACGGGATTGGATGTTTGAAACATTATGATGCGTTACCGGCATAATTGAAAAATGTTGACCGTTTCACTTTTGCAGGCATCTTTGCATATCCAAGCCGAACACTACACGTGTTGCCTTGGTTGAACACGACACATTATTTGATCAGAATACGGGATTGGTGATGTCATCGCTCTATAAATATTCCGTGTTCCATATTAGGAGAAGTGCAATGTATGATCTCTTAAAAATTCAAATTTAATTGGCTACTCGAAAGAAATTAACATCAATACAACCACCACTTGCCATATATAGAAACCACACGGGCAGACATCAAAGAAAATTCTCGCTGCACGGTGTTAGCAAGCTCCTATCTTGATTGGCTATATGACATCACGTGCGTTTCACGGTTTGAACAATTTACTCTATTCAGTATGTCAAGGTTAATGACGGAACGTTAGTGTAGCATTTAACTTGAGATGTGAAGCTGTTTTGCGGGTAACTAGCCTATTTTTACGTCTACTATGATTATTTTTTAATTAGGCGTTGATGCCGTTTTACGGATTAGGTCTTTGGATTATGGACGCAGAATTTCTTTAAAGGACGACGGTTGAATATTGAATGACAGAATCGACACCTGTATTTATAGCGAGAATTACCTAGGTTTGCCTCCTTAAAATAGAGTAGTCTCTAAAAAAAAGTTGAGTGAAATTTCACTCAAGTAAGAGTGGAAATTCATCCCACTCAATACTTGAGTGAGATGAATTACTTTTCACTCAACTTGAGTTAAATGCACTCAACTTGAGTGACATTCATTCCACTCAAGCTGAGTGAACTTGAGTAGTTTTAACTCAAGTTGAGTGAAAAATAACTCAAATTTGAGTGAACAGGTACATTTCACTTAAACTTGAGTGGAACAGTTCACTCAAGTTTTTTAGAGAGTATAAAGGTGTATCCGCATTTGTATTTGATTTTCGCTATCCTATGCTATTTTCAGTCACAAATAAACGCCAAAACCAACAAATGACCCGACAATACTATCAATGCGGAACGAATCTATAACTTTACTAGAATTGTTTTTGTCAACTTAGGTCCGGCATAATGTTAAACATTATTCTAACGCTGTATGTGTATCGAGTGTACAACCAATGAAGCGACTGAGATATTTCTTCCCATTTCCCTATATAATACCTCGACTGATATTTTGATCAAAATTGAGGTCAATCTCTCTATGACAACACAGGATCGGCATACAGTTAAGTGCAAAAGAGTATACGTGTTGTGCTTATTAGTTCATCCGTTATCATATTGGAAAATGTCTTTACTGATTTTGGCATTTTACATAACAATAAAATAATAATATTTATAATAATATTGTGATTTTTGTTTATAGAAAGTCACATATTGAACTTACCCATGCAGGTCCGACACATCTATTGCCTCCGGTTCTTTCAAAAGCCAAACGCAAATTATCTTAAACCTGCAGAAGTTCTATTATGCTTCTTTCTCAGATAAAATGCGATCTCGTTTTTTATATAAAAATGAAAGTATAGGAAAATGTTAAATTTATTTTAAAAGGCGAGTGCTTAAGTATTCATAATTTACTCTTCTGGGTTCATGCTGATGAGATAATAATATCTGTGATCCTAACTTAATCAGTGTATAATTCCATATGCTTGAGAGTATGAAAGTTGCATTTCTTATATAGAATTAGAGCAACAAGTTGACATCGGGGAGTGTTTGATGATGGGCCGCTGATAATGTACACAGCCGAGATAACAAACAGCTAATACATTCGGGTGAAGAAATTATTAAATATCAACTCTCGAGACTCACCTATAATAATAATATATAATAATAACTTATTTCAGACTTTTTTTAATTTATATACAAAGAAATCACTGTGTTGAAAGAGTACATATATGGTACATAGTAACAGGTTGTCACGCGGCTGAACTCTCAGTTCAAATGAATAAATAAACTTCCTCGGCAGTTCACCAACGACAGTCGTTCAGTGAGAATATTGTTGATAGCAAACATCGCACTTTCACTAGGCCTACAGCTATATTTGCATCTAAACGCATTAAGATACTTTACTTTGATACCATTGAACACTGTTCTAGTATAAACATTTCAAAGTTGACAGCATTGGTCTTTAAAATGATTTTTGTCGGGTTTACCAAGGGTAAACCCTACATTAGTATCACTCTTCAGTTTTTCTTTTTTCTTCTGCACATGTGTAGTTTTGATCTCCTGCCCGGAGACTGTTCTCATTTGATGCCCCTTACAACATTCATAAAAAAGTATCGTTCTTCTGTCTGACAGTCATAAACATATTTACAATGCACGGTAGCTTGTGCATTTAACTTGATAATGTGAACATTATCGAAGTAAAGTTGATCTTTCCAATTTCTTTTAAAATTTGCCTTTCCATTCTATTTTATCCGGTATCATTTGTTACGGCGGGAAGGGTCATTCTCCACGGTCCATTCTCCACACCCGATGTTGATCAGATCTATCGTTGTTCAGATCAGGCAGTTCGTCTTTGAGCAGTGATTGTGGTTAAGTTTATTATTTATCACAGATGAGTTCTTTTCAAAAGCTTACTTCTCTATAATGTAGACAAATTCGTAATTATCTGATAATCAAAGTTGTGCGTCAACAACCTGACTGTGTGGGGAGTGATAGCACACCGACAGGCGACAGTGACCGTCCAGTCTTGAAGAAGAATTTTTTTGCAGGAAATAAATGACGGTGGAGTTGATATATCTGGGGGTGTTAAAAGCGAAACAGTCTTGAGCTGAAGCAATCTTGAGTTGATCTATTTTGCTGAAAACGGGAGTTGAAACAGGTATTGAAAACAGGAGTTTGAAACAGGTGTTGAAACAGGTATTGAACTGAAAGAAAAAATTTGAACCATACACAGTAAACTACTGCATATAACAAAATGGGAGTTTCTTTGGAACAGTATAGACTTTGCATCGGCAAACATAATATTATTTGCCACTCTATACAAAGTAAGTTATCACAGCTTATGCTTCCAATTATCTATGCATTTCTACATTACTATATCTTAAACGCCACAGTGAATACAATTCAAGTAAACCCGACATCTGTACTTTAAGTACTTTGATTCTTCACGTCAGGGTACAGGCATAAATATTCTAAGTAAACAGCGACCATAGACGGCTATGACCATAAGCGCATAAATTCTTTATTTAGTTCACAGATTTCTCTAACACAAAAGGTACAAACTTTACATCGCACTGTTCAGCCGCTAAAAGCGACAAAACGTTGTAACTGATTTAAATGTGTTCACTCTTTTCAGAAGGAGTTATATAAAACTCCATTCAAAGAAAATGAACAGGTCTATACAAGCGCACAACTTAGACATTCTAGTCATTGAATCTGTGAACTAAGAGATACCAGTGATCTTAATATCCCATCATCGCGAGTACAATAATCTAGTCCCTCATTCAGTATTCAGCCGTCCTCCATGACAGAACACCATGGTCTACCTTACACCAACCATGGGCATTCTATAGCGTAAGGCTAACGGCGGATAGCCTGTACCAAAAATAGTAAATCAGACAAGCTGACATTCATTTGAACTGTCAAAAATGGAGTGACCTTGAGGCGCGCTTGCTTCTGATTGGCTGAGATGCAGAGTGACGCACACTGGCAGTCTGGCGTCAGCGCCTGATCCCTGCGACCTCACTGGATTGCCTGAGTATTCGTCATCATATTGTACGTTCGGCAAAACCACAGGCCCGCAAAACAAGAGTTTTGGGGGGTGTGGACGGTGGTATTACGGTGAAGTGTTGCAATATGGGGTCTCTTTATATAACCCCATGCTTTATATAAATCCACATCTTTATATAAAGCATGGGGTTATATATAGAGACCCAATATTTCGACACTTCACCGTAATACCACCGTCCACACCCCCCAAAACGCTTGTTTTGCGGGCCTGTGGGCAAAACCGTTTATCAGGGCTCGTGAGAGAAGGGGAAGGGAGAGGGAAGAGCCTGATAGAGTGGGTGCAATATCCAAAACAACGTCAATACATTACCAGTAAAGTATTGCTTTGTAAATGTTAATTCTACTTGTAGATGTTTATGTCCATCTGGATCTCAGCTCTGTGGATCAAACAATGGATACCGCCAGTTTCGCACGGGACTTTTTTCTGATGCCAGACGTTCGTCAGAAGATCGCAGAATGCTTCAACGTTATTGGCTTTGCTGTTCTCCACATGGAGTTTTTACGAGGCTCATTGATTCTACATCTGTCTACGTTGGATCTATCTTGCTTCGAAGCATCTTGCTCAGAGCGATTGTTCGAATGGACGGAGGCGACCTTGAATATCCGAGAAAGTGTCATGGAAAACCTTCGGTTCTAGAAACTCGATGTGACCTTGCACTGTTTTGTGGACCAGGTATGCATCAAGGACATATCGGACGACGAAACTGGTGAAGCGGTCACGAGTCTCAGGGCGTTGCACGCTGGGTAAGTACCGCCAAAATATATTGTTTGGTGCCGCGCATTTTCAATATAGTGTATTGGAAGCGTTCGTGATAATTTTCCTAAATATATTTCGACAGAATAAGAACCTTTATTTGAAACTGAGATGACATTTCTTTAAATCGAACTTTCAGCTACATTCGACCATGCAGTGGAAATGCAGAAAAGAACAAACGATAACCTTATATACCCAATTCTAAATGCCATTCAAAGGTTTTCATTAAATATTGATGATGCCCTCTTCCAAGAACCCATTTCATCCTCATTGCAAATTGAGCCATCTTCATTGCAAATTGTGCTCATTTCTTGGATTGGGTGCTAAATCCTTGGTGATTGGGAGAGTGAAATAAACCAGAGACGTCGGAGGTGACACCTAAATTACATGTATCTGCATCTATTTCTGTTGTTTATATAGCGGGTCGTTAAACAGGAGAATGACACTCTGGACAATCTCTTCTTGTATCTCCGCCTTTGCCGTTTTATGGTTTAGGTGAAATTGGACATGACAGTGCCTGTAAATGCTCGTTCATAAGGCCGTCCTTATATAATTTATTTTACCTTTATATCATTTCAGAATATCTACAGAAGACCTAGACGTGAGAAGACAGTATGTTGAATTCGATTCATATAAAGAATTTAAAGTTATTTTATAATATGTACGGTGTTAGGTCCTCAAGGATTGTAGAACAAAATTTCAAGAGGGTTTACAGATACACCATTGGTGCATGTGGATTAACTTGTTGTATTACCGCTCCATGCAATTTTCTGTATCGGGTTTTCCCCTGAAATCGGAGAGAAAAGCATATATAACGGTTACAAATAATAACCCAAGCGTAACTAATATCTCTTTGCCATCTCTCGTGACCGTCACACTGGTATCTGTCCTACTATACTCTGTGTTTCAGAGAAGAAGCATTCAGAAAACTATGTACAGATTTATCGGACATGTGAGTAATTTCATCTAGTGCTGTATTCTAGAGACTCATCTATGTACGGATTTATCTGACATGTAAGTATTAATGTCAGCTATCACTGTATTCTAGAGACTCATCTATGTACGGATTTATCTGGCATGTAAGTATTAATGTCAGCTATCACTGTATTCTAGAGACTCATCTATGTACGGATTTATCTGACATGTAAGTATTAATGTCAGCTATCACTGTATTCTAGAGACTCATCTATGTACGGATTTATCTGACATGTAAGTATTAATGTCAGCTAGCACTGTATTCTAAAGGCTCAGCTATGTACGAATTTACCTGATATGAAATTATGCCGTCTGGTAAAGTATTCTAGAGACTCAGCTATGTTCGGATATATTGAACATGTAAGTAATGTCATCTATCACTGTATTCTAGAGGCTCAGCTACGTACGGATTTATCGGGCATTTAAGTATGTAAATTATTCTAGGGGTTCATCTGTGCACCGATCTATTTATCATTCTGAGAGTAAATCTCCTTAGCACACATTTATCAATTTTGATTTTAATATTGTATTCATTAAATACACTACCAGTATTCATTATTTATTAATTGGGAAATCTTCGTTTTCGTCACAATCATTTTCAATATGTAACTATACGGAATGAGATTCACATTATTTAAAGAATTTATACGGAGGTAGAAAACGAAAATCATAATGGGAAAATCACGTACTTGGAGTATCTCCAAAAGGCTGAAGAGAGGCCGTCGCCGATTGGCTATCGGCATGGGGAGACCTGTTTACAATTGTCAGTCGTTCAGTTTTTATCGTGGATATTCTCTGTACGGTCATCTTCTGTTAGAGAAATGTTGACAGTTAAACAAACAAGTAACAGTATTTTACGATGATGTGATTGAAGACCGTGAGGTCGTCAAGAAAGTTTAAACCCACGTGACACAGGACGAGTGTGACGCAGCGGGAGTTTGCTGAACGGTAATAATTCGACAAAGCCGATCTCGCCAAGGAAGCGGACTATTTCTGATCTATTTCTGGCGGGGTTTTTTGGCATAGTTTAGGCCAAACATAATCCATTGTCTTTGCGAACGAGATTTTATGTAATCGTAGGTGTCAATTTCATTATAGCCTAGCTATAACTTATTGTTTTGTTGAACATACTCTCAATCTAACAAATGACAAAACATGAATTCGCCCAACTTGTCTGACCATATCATGTTTGGTGAAAGAGTATAGGCTGACGTGCCGATCTAAAACAATACGCGTATGGTACGCGGAGGGTCCGTGGATGATGGTCGGATGATCCCTGGATGATACGCGGATGATCCGCGTATGATCGCCTCTGTATTCTAGAGGCTCAGCTATAATGTCCTCGATTACTGTATTCTGGAGGGTCGCCTGTGTACGGATTTATCGGGAATGTAAGTAATGCCGTCTAGTACTATACACTAGAGACTCAGCTATGTGTGGATTTATCGGACATGTAAGTAATCTCATATGTGTTCTAGACGCTCATCTATGTAGTTAATGTAATCTAGTAATGTGATGACATGTAAGTAATGTAATCTAGTGCTGTATTCTGGGGGCTCAGTAATGTACGGCTTATCGAGCATGTAAATAATGTCAACTACTGCTGTATTCTGGGGGCTCAGTAATGTACGGCTTATCGAGCATGTAAATAATGTCAACTACTGCTGTATTCTGGGGGCTCAGTAATGTAGGCCTATGGCTTATCGAGCATGTAAATAATGTGATCTAGTGCTGTATTCTGGGGGCTCAGTAATGTATGGCTTATCGAGCATGTAAGTAATGTGATCTAGTGCGGTATTCTGGGGGCTCAGTAATGTATGGCTTATCGAGCATATAAGTAATGTGATCTAGTGCTGTATTCTGGGGGCTCAGTAATGTACGGCTTATCGAGCATGTAAATATTTAACTAGTGCTGTATTCGGGGGGCTCAGTAATGTATGGCTTATCGAGCATGTAAGTAATGTGATCTAGTGCTGTATTCTGGGGGCTCAGTACTGTATGGCTTATCGAGCATGTAAGTAATGTCAACTAGTGATGTATTCGGGGGGCTCAGTAATGTATGGCTTATCGAGCATGTAAGTAATGTGATCTAGTGCTGTATTCTGGGGGCTCAGTAATGTATGGCTTATCGAGCATGTAAATAATGTCAACTATAGTGCTGTATTCTGGGGGCTCAGTAATGTATGGCTTATCGAGCATGTAAATAATGTCAACTAGTGCTGTATTCTGGGGGCTCAGTAATGTATGGCTTATCGAGCATGTAAATAATGTCAACTACTGCTGTATTCTGGGGGCTCAGTAATGTATGGCTTATCGAGCATGTAAATAATGTCAACTAGTGCTGTATTCTGTGGGCTCAGTAATGTATGGCTTATCGAGCATATAAGTAATGTCAACTAGTGCTGTATTCTGGGGGCTCAGTAATGTATGGCTTATCGAGCATGTAAGTAATGTCAACTAGTGCTGTATTCTGGGGGCTCAGTAATGTATGGCTTATCGAGCATGTAAATAATGTCAACTAGTGCTGTATTCTGGGGGCTCAGTAATGTATGGCTTATCGAGCATGCAAGTAATGTCGCCTATGTACGAATTTACCGGACATTACCCAGCACAGTTTGCCGAGAAAGACAACACAACGCCGAGATTATGAGTATTATCATAAGACATGCTTCGATGAGAAATTATTAATCTGTATGGTATGATTCCTGCTAAGATGGGGAGCGAAAAAGATGACGAATAAGAGTGGAACTGATACTCCCACCCTCTCAAACTGGAACAATATAACAGTAACCTTCACAACGTATTGACTTGTGCAGATACTGTGATGTTCTTATCAATTAACAGTAACAGTAACGTCCCTGAGACGAGAATCAGTGTAAGATTGACATAACTCTTGGTTGCTGCCGTGTTTTCTTATCCCTCTATAACTGTGAATGAACGGTACCTCAGACTAAGAGTCTTCTCTTTCTGGGAGGTGCTAATAATCCTCATTATCATGGTCCATGGCCTTCAGTAATATCATTGAAGGGAACAACACTTGACTAGGTCACAGTATTGTCAAAACATCAATTATATGAGACCGATGGATATTTGCGTTTATAACAAACAAATACTTTTATTAGTCCACGGTTTGACCACAATCTAGGTAAACCAAGATGGTAAATCAGGGGAATACCATCTAGACGTAACGCTATGAAATTCCATCTTCATTTTATTCAGCCAATTTCTACGTTCCCACTTCGAACCTGCCTTGATATATCTGGACCCCTTCAATGTTCAAATAACTTGTAAATAGACACGAGACGTCACTGACCTCGAAAACATTTGAAATTCGAAATGGGTCGCACAAGAGCGTTATTGATTGGCTGACCTAAATAGTGGGCACCTTATTAGAAGGAAAGACGCCGCTAATAGAGGATGATGCACTCTACGTGACTTCACTGACCTTCACTCGCAATCGATGTGTACGTTCTGATTGGTTCTTCTGTCGTTAGCTGGTGAAATTTACATCTCGGATTTTGAACGCTGAAGGGGTCAGCTAAATCAAGGCAGGTTCGAAGTGGGAACGTAGAAATTGGCTGGATAAAATGAAGATGTGAAATTCTCGTGCGAACTGTTTGCCGATATTCTGCGAGATCCCATAATAAGCCAATCACGACCATTTCTGACTTTTCTCTCTGACAATGATTGACGTTTACTTCACAGGGATTAACATCTCGCGCGGCACAATCTTTTGATATTTTCTACCCCCAAACAAAGTCAGACTTTTCGGCGGGAGTAAACTCTTTGATCGTCACGGATCTGTCTGGAAGTGATGCAATATTTGGATACTGTCTATATATTAGTCCACGTGCTACCGTGTGAAATTACTGTGGGCGTGATTTTGAAATAGTTACAACAAGCTATCCATCTGATTGGCTAACAATAGTAGTTTCAACTCGCACGGGATTTATATAGGGCTGAATTCAGATATAATATTCCGTGATATTATATCTGAGTTTACTGAGATTGGGTTTGACCACTGGTTCATCACATGGGTTGGAGGCAAGTGGAGGACTGTGGTTAGCCTTTTTCATTATTAATTTTGAGTCATTATTTTACATGTTCATTCTCTAATAAAACTATCGTTCGTATACACAGGGAGGAAGAGTTGTGGCAACTTCGAGGAAAACTTACATCAGGGTATGTATTTAACAAATTATACTCCGGCAATTTTTTTCCGTAATGCGACAGAGCGTCATCTAATACTATATAGTATGGTAACTTTCCGCTCTTTCACTTCAAAGTTCTTGAGATTCCGGTTCCTTTCACATTGGCACATCGTCGATTTTGTCCAGAGCTTATGCCTACGTATTCTCTTTATGTGCACGAATGTAATCGTTACCTGTCAACAGAAATTCAGCATCTGTTGTGAACCCTGGTTAAAATTCCTTCTTTTTCCCCCTTTTTTTGACTGAGGGAGCTGCTCGTTCACTGGTGGAGAAAGATTACACAACGCCTTACATATGTTTACCATAACATAACGGCTGGTTTAATTTTGTCCAAAAGCAAGCAACCGTTAATCATGCATAGACTCTCACCATGTGGGTAGGCCTAGTTGACGACATATTAACTTGGTTAGCTTCGAGGTACACTTGGTTTCGAATTCTACAAACAAATGATCGGTTCGGGCTTTAACTTGATAAAGTATATTCAGTGCATTTTTCAGGAATGAAGATCCAAGACAGCTAAAGGCCTTGATCCATCAGAGGTAGGTGTTCACTGAGGTTTGAGGAAATAAAAAGAAAAATACGTAACTTTTCAACTCTGCCTCACATTTCTAAACCATATACAAAGTACTTCAACACACTATATTCCAGTGGTTCAATTCTGTCACTTTGCTGTTTTTATGTATCAGCGTTTGTCAAATCTTTGAAGAATAAAGTAGATGACCGGCTCTGCCTCTGCGTCTTGCTCACACAATACAACATAAAGTTCTTACTCATGCAACGAGAAAGAGTTCTGAAGCCTTTTACTTTATAGTGTCCCTGTTTCTGTGTTTTTTATGTTCGTGTGTATTATCAGGTCTGGTATGTTCATGTGTATTTATATCATTTTGATGCGCGTACTTTTAATTTACCAGTGGCCCTTATTTCATGCTCAAAATATGTCTGCTAATCCAGAGATTTTGAGAGGTTGGGGTTGAGCGATTTAGTGTGGCTAATTCATTATCATTAGAAGGCGTGTTGAGTCAATAATTTAGTATTAAATAATAAATAATTAAATCTTGCACCAGACCATACGTGTCCCCTATTCCCAAACTCTTTACTGCATACCTGCCTTATCCAGGGGTTCAGTGTATGATGGATAATGTTTTAGTGTAAAGAATACCTGGATACCTTCAGCTTGGTCAACAATAATGCTCTGGCCTGTACTCTCATACCATTTGACGGGTCATTTAATACCACTTCTCTCAAGCGAATGTTGCATTCATTCGACCGGTCTTCTCAATAGTCTAACCCGAAGGATCACTTTTGTTGAAAATTAATGCCTAGGCTACTCTTGTTTCAAAAGAGTGTGTGATGGTTACCCGAGAATAACTCCCTCGGACACTGGCGTGTGTATATCTATTGTCCAGGCCGGGTCAGCTGCCCTTAATGACGTCAAATGCACAGTCGACACTGTGCTATTTTGGTACGTTCTATTTTTAAATGAACAGGTTTCCTCGACAGTAACGTTTGTGTAGGCCAGTCATACAGAATTATTCATTTCGGGCGAAATTCCATTTTTATCCCATTTTCAAACAATACAAAAGGATTATTTATTACTCAATGTATCATATATTAACTCGCAACCGTCTTATAGTTAAATAATTTGCGATTATGTGAAATTATTGCTGTTTCAAAAGTAATTTCTTTTAACGAGCTACGTCATTGTAATGTTGCAAATCGAACTTTCCGTAGAATATCTGGTAGTATGACGCAACGGGAACTTGACCCCGCCTTGGGCTGGTCATCATCGGCTACTGCTGTAGGCGCTTCGATGGTCTCAATGTTCGCAGATTTCATATCTACATAGTATATAGCCCTACATTGAGGGCATAATATAGTCCCTCAGTGTTGACTTCAAAGTCACTCCTGCGTTTTACCCACTCGAACTGTGAACCAGATATGTTTCTGGTCTGGCCTGAACGCGTTTTCTTGTGACAGCACTCACACTTCGACTTGTTGAATGGTACATTACTGTTCATAGGGAGAACTATAATGTATGATTCTTAAATATAACGAGAACAGTTCAGGAAAATACACATGAAGTTTCCCTCGTTTTTTATACATGGGAAGTATTGCTGAGCCATGAAACTAAACCCATTCAGTCACGGTGACTTGGACATGTTATGAGTGTGCTGCAATAAGGGTCGAGTTGTAGTAGTGAATGCAAAAATGTGTATACACAGTTATATCTATATTTTATTAACTGAATATCACTGAAGATTGTTTCACATAACACAAATAAATCCAAATGTTAAATATTAGAAAGAAAGAATAAGAAAAGTTTTCTGATACAAATGTGAATCGAACTCATAGCTCAACAAACTGGTCAGTACAGTATATTTGAAAGCGAGCAGCCTAACAACTGGACTACGACGATGTTTACTTGAAAAGCATTTTTATTTGCTCACATAACGTTTCTGGTAGAATACAAGCGAAGCATTTGCACAATTTTTAATTTTGCTGAAATATGACACCTCAAACCAGAATGATATTTCAACCGATTGCAACACTAACCATTGTGATAATAAATACACACAAATTGTTTTGGTTTGAGGTGTCATATTTTATATATGAGAGGAAATCCCTTCAGAAAATGTCCCTAAAATGTCGAAAGAGCACATTCGATCGTTTTCAAACTCCAATAAATCCAGTTTAGAGCAACTGACAATCACCATTTCGCATGATATGAAACTTCAGCATTTTTACAGCACGTAACAATAACTTTCACCCGTTTCACTTTCAAACGAAAATCATGTTCACTACCGTCACGTCCGAGGGAGTTATTCTCGGGTAACCATCACACATTCTTTATTTTTATGGGAAACTTTGATCAACATTTATTTTCAGCAAAAACAGGAAACGATATATTTCTGACTTGTATTCCCAAGCAACCGACTGTCTTACTCCAAAAGAAAACTTCGGTGATGCAAGGGCAATACATTTCTGGCGTGTACCACTACATGTACTATATAGTTCCAAAAGAAGTCTGCCAGCAATAATATGACTGAAAAATTGGTTCATACTCCATGTAAGAATCAAGAGACAAAGCATACAATAGCCAAGTCTGGGGACGACAATATGTCTAGACTTTATCCTTTTCAGCCGCACAAAGACTCAGACAATAGCTCCCTGCATGTATTATCTACCGAAAAAATCCTTCACATAACTGAACATAATTTACTCAAAACATACCCAGGTATATGAGGATTATATCTATACCGTTAATGCCATAATGCCTGTCTGTCCATCTGTGTGTCTGTGGTTTTTATAAAAATTGATAACCACGGTATGTAGAGATACAATATATATGCCATTTGAAAGATAATGATCCGAAATTTGACATAGAACTGTTTGGGTCGAGTCCACGCCTAAATTTTGCTATAAGTCGATACTCAGCAAACTGTACGCCACCCAACAAAATCAGAGCAGAACCTGGAGGTATACATGTATAAAAAGCTTGTATTTAGTGCAACAAGTACAAGCATCATATCCAGCATTCATCAGATAACCATCGTGTGTTTTCTCATAAGTCGATAGCCGCGTGTCTTGTAGATCTGCTGAACCATGTGTCAGCACCATTAATAGCCAGCACCAGGCCTATCAAATCAGACTAATTTGTGGAATTTCTAGATGCATGGGCCTGTTAGACATAGATACATACATTAGCCTATAGGCTCTACTTAATCTTGAAATATTTCAGAGCGAAAATAATTATTTGATGATTTTTCATTCTGTGTTATTCAGGGAGTGTGATGATCAGCAGCTCAGACAAAAGATATCGGACACGTAAGTATTTGGATTAAAATACTTTTAAATAGTTTAAATAAGTGAATGCTCGTCACCCGTCTTGGTCTTTTTCACTATTTCAAGGTCTGTCATTTGAATCTGGAAATCTCATTGATTGTCTGTTACAGAAAAATATAAAAAGAGAGTTGAACATTTAGAATTTACATGTATATGCCGATTGGAAAAACTATACTTTCTCGTTTTGGCTTAGTACATTTTGAACGATGTAGGCCTACAGCTGTCTGACGTTCATTTCAACGGGAATACAAAAAATACACAAGGACCAGCATAGAACAGTACGGACATCCAGTGTTTGTATCCGCCTGTGGACAATTGGCATGATATGAAAGGCTCATTCAATTTCAGATGCAGAAATAAGCAATTATCCTGGATGTTGTTTTTTTTGTTTACAGAACAGATGAATTGCGGAGATTGAGAAGTCAGGATCGCGAACGGTAATATTAATTATTTTAGTGTTCAAAGCAAATCTATAACCTCGAAAAGATCCGACCCGCTGGGTTACAGAGAATTTCACCCTCCTCCCACCCCCCTGCTAGATAAAATTCATCCAATATGGCCTCTAGGATGCATCATAGTGAGTTCATTTTGAAAAATCAATTTTGGTCGACTTTTCGAAATTTTTAGTTATGCAATTTTTTCACAAAAACAGCATGATAAATTAGTAAATATTAATCTGATGTGAAATAGTTTTTGCCCACTATTCCTCACGGAATGCAGTAAATTTGAAGCAAAATGACGAAAACATCACTTTTCTGGCACCCACATGGCCGCCGATTTGAATTTGCTCATGATCCTCTGTTCGGGTGTTTATACAAATAGGCTCAAAATGACACCAATATGATAAACAACAAAGTCACGCAATGTTTCTGTTCCGGAGGTAACACAGAAAGTTTGGTACTCTCAGGCCTGGTAGGGTTGGGTTAGTATAAAGATGTTAATTTCATGCCGAAATAGAACGCCAGGGGTAAAAAAAATATAGGAGCGTAAATTGTTATAAAAAAGTAAGTCCATGAGTATATTGTCGGGTGCAGTAAAAAAAACTCGGCAAATTTTATCCCAATCATTCGTTCCATCTGGGATAAATTTCCCGGACAGAGAGGCAGATGCGGCTAACACTTTTCAAAGATGTCCGTTATATACTTGAAATTAAATAGAATTTGGTGTCCTGTTCAGCGTTAAATATCTCATGATCTTACTATGATGTTCATTTGTAACACTCTTCCGTTCTAGTATCTTAAAAGGGTTAACTAATATAATGCGTTTTTTTAACGGTATGGCATGACTGATATACATTATACACGAAAGACATTCATTTGGATTACAGAATATATGAAGCCGATATGATTTTTCGGAAATAATATCATGGGTTGCTCTCATTCTTCAACGGACGTGTATACATTAGCAATGTATATTTCAATATGTGAGAATAAACGCATTGTGATGATGGGCCACGAAATCCGTATGGGAAGCGGCCCGTAAACCACAATTTTAATCGATCAATACATGAAATATATCCATATCCATTAAATATGTTGAATAAACCAACATTGAAACTGTGGGTGAATTGAC
This sequence comes from Hanleya hanleyi, assembly GCA_036873755.1. Lineage (NCBI taxonomy): Eukaryota > Metazoa > Mollusca > Polyplacophora > Lepidopleurida > Hanleyidae > Hanleya > Hanleya hanleyi. The sequence continues at coordinate 21,806 of JAVTVY010025320.1, forward strand.
CTGGTTGTGGGCGAGTTGACTTTTTTGTGGGTGAATCGACCTGAAGTTGTGGGTGAATTGGTTGTGGCTGAATCAGTTCGTGGGTGAATTGACTGGATACCAAATAAAGGTGCTATTTCTGTTCAATACAAAACCTGCAAAAACATATTTTGCTTGAAGAATACATATTGTAACACCAGCCAGGTAAAATGTACGATGGCCAGTGGCATAACGAATATGTAGTGTGATATACGTGAAACTATATGCATTTATTTTTTTCGTGTGTAAACATTTTCACCAGTGCAATGTTTACCAATCGTTGTCCCAGTCATTCTGGATTTGGGATTTACCATGTGGACTGCGCGTCCCATACAGGAAGGGGCCCATGTGTAGCTATATATATCGTACAATGAATTCGCTGAATAAAGGAATTTAGGAGCCGGAATGTTTTGTGTCAGGACATCCCATATCGGAAGTGGCCAACGTGTCTGACAACCCTGAAGAAGCTTGTGTGAGGTACTTTCGATGGGATATACTTACCTGGGACAGAGACTGGAGTTCCCGGACATTGTCTGCATTTTATATATCACAATAGCGTAAATCAATTGTGTATTATAATCGTCTGACACAACATTCGCGAGGTGTGACCTGTGTTTTTCTGGCTCGCCACTCGGGGCGGCCATGTTATGTTTAGCGAAGGAAACTGGGTCAAACTGACATCCATAAATTCATGCCATCCTAGGGAATTCAATGGAAATTTAAGAAATAATGTTTTCATAGGCGTGCTAAATCGCTAATTTACGCACGGTTAGTGTGGGAAAGTTTATATATTTGGGCAAGGGCGGAGCCCGCGCCCTAAAATTTATAAAATTTATAACCCATATTCACCACGTCAAGGTTTCTTTTTGTGAGCCAAAGCATGACACTAACCGTGCGTAAATTAACGATTTAGCACGCCTATGAAAACATTATTTCTATTCTATTGCACTACTCAATTTGATTATCAACAAAGATTACAATGAAAGATTGAAAAAATATGGTAAAGCTTTACAACCTTTCTTCCCTTTGTTGAAATTTGCCGTCCGCCTCAGTTGGCAACGTGTCAATATCAGTGGACGAGTTTATGTGGTCTCGCAGAAGGGAGAGCAGTGAAACATACATGCATACAAGCCTATTTTTGTGGCATTCGTAATCAACCACGATGGAACCAACAGTTAAACTTGAGACAGAAACTTACGTCTTTAATAAATATTAATTTACAGCATTTTCTCCAACAATGAAAACTGTTGCCACTATTTATTTAACTAGGAAGAAAATTTATGTTTACGGTGCTTTTGGAAACATCGGCATTTTGGCAAAAACCACCAAGATGTGATGGCTGTGGAACAGATATGAAATTACAAACATCTGATGTCGTTCGTAATTTCTGCGGCCTATAACCGACATCACATCAATGATAGACACACCCGCCTCAACCAGAACCGTGGCAGTTGTTGATCCCAAGCAATGGTTGGTGTAACGAGTAATCTAGATGTATTTATTTATAAGACTTGATTATAATATAAAACGAATTTGATACCTTTAAATATTTCCTATTTCGTTTGCCTGTCGGTCCCTGGCTCATTTCGTTTGTTAGCCAGATCTCTTAATTTCTTATCGTCAGCGGAGAACTTTGTTCAGCTGATCACACTCGGGTTGTCTCATTTAAAACAGCAAGAAAAGATTCATCATCAGCGTCTCTCATGAACTTTTCGGTCTCCGCTTCTCTAGATAATTCATATCGGAAAGCACGTCTTGTTTCTCCTGTTGATCTGTTTCTTATTGTGTACACTCGTATGTCCTACCATTAAAATAAACTAAATTTCCTACTTGCAGGGTATCCTTTCTATTTGTTCGATTGTACATGCAGACGAGACTTCGTCCTGCTATTTATCACCCGCCCTGTGAAATGGATTCTCCCGAGTGAACACCTGCGCGTGTCAAGATCACGGGTGTAGATTTCATACGTCACAAAGTTCTTTACCGTGCTAAATCGTGTAATATTTGCAAGGTTATCAGTGTGTAATAGGTGTAAGTGTTATAGAATAGATATTACTTCATATTCAAATAATATTGGGATTACTTCTGGAAATTACATCTTGGATATACATAATTTGTGCTAAACTGTGATACAGCAGCTATCTCCCTTCACACGTTTGCTTCTTATCTGTCTTCAATTGTGATTGGATATACGACTTCCAGAGTTAATTGGAAATGCTATACACAGCCTTGAAGTTTACAGCCTCATGAATATAGTGAATTTGTGTGCATGTTAGTAGTATATAAAGCGGTGCTACTGGGTTCCATCATTCGGGCAGCAGGCAGCATAGGTCGTCCTTACAACTGCTAGGTATAACCTGTGAGAGTCTGAAGCTGAGAAAATGTGTATAATACATGTTTATTCGATATATCTACATCCTCAATAAAGAACATCCTATATATGACGGAAATACAGAGTTGATTCGTTCATGCTTTTGACCACTCTCGTGGAGACGTGATCATGAACTGGTGCTGAATCGTTATACGTAGATGTGATCGTTTCCCCGTACTGAGTCGTCATTGAGTGATATACACCTACTGATTCGTTATATCTCAACGTGATCACATAATGGCACAGAGTCGTTACCTACCAACTGGATCCTATTCGGGTACCGAGGTTTGGGTCTTCTCATACTGGCATTATACTAAGTCATCAGTTACCTGATATACCTGAGATTAATCTATTCAACTCATAATTGGAGACGGACACAAATTCGCATATTTTACACTGGTGTCAGAAATGGGATGCTTAACATTTTATAGCATTCAGTGATACAAACCTGTGACTAGCATACGTGTGACGGTTATTTACTTGTCTGTTGGATTACCCGAACGTTTCCCTGGACTAAATTACTATGGCAGAGAAGAGCCCCGATCCAGAAGTAAGGCTCAGATTACCACCTGAGGCCATTAACACGGAAATTCATGACAGTTCTGACAGTGAATTAGAACAGATTTATTTGGGGAATAAACACCAGTCACGACGTTATGATGGCAGGGGAGATGCCAGTTCTTCAGATCCTTGCGAGACCAGAAGAGGTGTTGAGGAAATTGACAATGATAGTGACCAGGAAGTTTTGGGTGACTAGCTTCCACGAACGGGATTGCGTGGCCTAAGGGTCAAGCCATATCTCTACGATGGAGGAGGAGATTGGGAAGAATGCTTTGCTCATTTTGAAGACTGCGCTGAACTGGACCAGTGGACTTTAAGGGAAAAGGCATTGATGTTGGCTACAAACTTGAAGGGATCAGGCAGGTAGAAGAGAAGCGATCTTTCTACAAGAGATAGATCCTGTTTTATCCGCAATGAACCAAACCATTTTTTTTAGATGTGTCCACTTTACAACAGATGTCAGCGCCAAGCTAGGGCTGAGCGACAGGGATATGAACACCCACCAGCCCAATAGGCCAGGGGTTGGCGGGGTTATCTGGGTCAGTGAGCACCCATCCGATGGCCACGCTCGAGAGGGGTACAGTCGCACTGGCCAGTCAGAGCGGAAAATAGGTAAATGGGATAATGGACTGTTTACATCTGGGCATCTGAGAGGAAGTGACATCAGTGTTGATTTTCTGGTGGACAGTGACTCAACAAAAACTTTATTATCCACCAGTGTCTTTGAAGAAATAGACCCAAAGTCCAGACCTCTGATGCAGCCCTTAACCTATGCAATTCAAGGGGTCAATGTGGAAAATGTAACCATACTGGGAGCTGCTGAATTTTCTGTGTTGCTTGGTAGTACATGGTATAATCTGTCCATGATAGTATGTGAGATAACCACCCAGGGAATTATTGGCCAAGACTTTCTCCTGAAAAACGTTCTTGCAATTGACTATAAGTGCCTTAAACTGGAAACTGAGCAGGGGGATATACAGTGTCGCATTGGGGGTGAAGCCGACATGGTGTGTCAGGTACAAGTGTGCAAAACAGTAACAATACTTCCCCACTGTGTAACCTGGGTAAGGGTGGACATACCATTACGTGACTGCTTATCAATTTCTGGACTACTAGAACCAGATCCTGCTGTCTTTAAGGACAAGTGACTATAGGGGAAAGGGGCAGGTTGTTAAGGTTGTCAATCACAGTAATGTGCAGGTTACTTTGCCTTCTGGCATGAGGCTTAGGACGTGTCAGTCCTTCTATGATGTGGAGGGTTCTTCAGATATTCGAGTCGCTGATTGCAATGCAAAGAAGTAGCCCATGTCAAAAGAATTGCCAGAATACATGAAAGACTTGTGGGCTCGAAGTATAGCACATCTTGGTGAGGATGAAAGTGAATCATTGGCCGAACTACTGATTCGATATCAAGGATTTTTTGCTAAAGGATCTTATGATTTGGGGAAGACTGACAGAACTGCACATCGAATACACACAGAATCTGCTGTACCTATCAAGCAACATTCGAGCCGTCGAGCCGGGAAAAGGGAGACGGATCGGGAGGAGATAAAGCGTATGTTGGGGATGGGTGTCATTGAACCATTACGCAACTCCTGGGCATCACCTATTGTGCTATGTAAGAAGAAAGATGGGTCCACGCGATTTTGTTTGGACTACCGAAAGCTGAATGATGTTACAGAGATAAACGCCTATCCGATTCCTCGGGTAGATGACTGTCTTGATGCCCTTGCAGGTGCACGTTGGTTTAATTTTATGGACCTGAATCCTGGGTTTTGGCAAATTGCGGTTACTGAGGAAGTCAAGGAAAAACAGCCTTTGCCACCAGTTTTGTCCTACATCGATTTACCGTTTTTGCCATTTGGGCTCGTTAATGCGCCGTCGACATTTGAACAGCTCATGGAGGACGTCTTGATGGGTATCCAGTGGGAGGAGTGCTTGCTGTACATTGAAGATATCATTGTGCCAGCGTCCACGTTCGGGCAGTGTTTAAAGAGACTTGAACATGTCTTTGATAGACTTTGGGAAGCTAACCTGAAACTGAAACCGTCTAAATGTATATTTTGCCAAGAGCAGGTGGAATTCTTAGGACATATAGTGGAAGAAGCTGGGGTGCTCACAGACTCAAAAAAAGTATCTGCTATACAGGAATGGGCAGCAACCGAAATGTAAGGAAAGTCAGAAGTTTCATTGGATTATGTTCCTACTATCGTCGTTATGTGAAGGGGTTTGCAGCAATTGCCAGGTCATTACATAAACTGACAGAGAAAGGTGTGAAATTCCAGTGGACTGATGAACGTCAGGCAGCGTTCGAAGAATTGAAGAGGGCACTATCCTCCCCTCCTATTCTGAGCTATCCTCTCCCCGGAATGCAGTTTATCCTCGACACCGATGCTAGTGATAAGGCAGTAGGCGCGGTCCTGTCACAAGTGCAGAATGGTGAAGGAAAAGTTCACGCATACATGAGCAAATCTCTCAACAAACACGAGTACTCGCGCTGCACTACACGAAAGGAACTCCTGGCGATAGTTCTAGCATTGAGGCATTTTCATTCTTATCTCTATGGGCAAAAAATCACAGTGCGTACTGATAATGCAGCAGTCCGTTGGTTAAAAAGCCTGACAGGACCCCACAGGAGAAGTGGCTGGCTGGTTGCATGAACTAGGGACCTAACATTTGGAAGTTGTTCATAGGGCAGGGCGAAGCCATGCGAATGCAGATACCCATGTAAAGTGTGCAGGCATCAGCAGCAGAACAATGAAGAGGAGAAAATTAATGATGCACCGAAGGATGGTTCAACTGAGGCTGTGAGGGTCACAACCAGAAGCAATGGGTCACCCCCTGGCACTCTGAGAAGCGTTATGATTGGCGGTTGGACTTCAGATGAAATTAAGCTGCAGCAAATGAGAGATGGAGATATAGGACCGATCAAGGTAGCTCTTTGAGATGGATCTGGAAGACCAGTATGGGAGGACATTTCACATTTATCTTCCAAAGTGAAAACTTTATGGCGACATTGGGATAGGCTGGAATTGCTGGAGGGCATGCTTCACCGTAAAAGGTTCGAGGATGGCCGATCTTTCAGTCAAACGTCATTCTTGGAAGTCTTAGAGCAGATGTCTTCACATTCAATCATGACTTGCCAACAGCTGGTTACTTAGGGACAAAGAAACCCCTGGAAAGAATAAAACAGTCGTTTTATTGGCCTGGTATGAAAAGTGATGTTGAAGCATATTGTAGGAAATGCGATTTGTGTGCAGACAGAAAGACAGCCAAGGGGCAACACAAAGCCCCAATGAAGGTGTATTTGGTCGGAGGACCTATGGAGAGAATATCGCTTGATATTTTGGGGCCACTACCAGTGACAACTAGGGGAAATCGATACATCTTGGTTGTATGTGACTGTTTCACAAAGTGGAGAGAAGCAGTGCCATTACCCAACCAAGAGTTAACCTCGATAGCTAAGGCATTAGTCGATGAATTTGTATGTCGGTTCGAAACATCGTTGCAACTACACTCCGATCAAGGGTCAAACCTCGAAGCCCAGGTGTTCCAGGAAATATGCAACATCCTACATGCCACAGGCAAATGGCGATGTCGAGAGGTACAACCGGACTCTTGCGTCGATGCTGACCACGTATTGTGACACGGTTCAGCGGGCTTAGAATGAGTACCTGCCCCAAGTAATGATGGCATATAGAGCTTTCAAACAGTCCAGCACGAAAAAGACACTCAATCTCATGGTGCTTGGTAGAGAGAATGTGATGGCTATGCAAGCTGTTATAGGGACAGCTATGACATATAGTGAAGTGGATCCAGATGGATATGTAACAGACCTTGCAGAACAGATTAGTAAATGTACATGAACTGGCCAGAAAGCACCTAAAACAGAGTAAAGTGAAGTTCACTACAGGCAGGGCAAGCAGTTTGGTTATACAATCCTTCTCGAAACCCCGGGTGTGTGCCAAGCTCAATGCTAAGTGGAAAGGACCGTTTGTTATAACACAGACGATAGATGATATAATTAACATAGCTAGTGAAACAATCTGCCAGGAAGGAACCTAAAGCTATACACATAGACAGACTGATGATCTACAAGGGCCCCAACCCACCCAGGTGGTACTCTCTGAAGGCCCAAGGCACTTCAGGGCGTAACTCATCACAGTAACAGCAGATGGTGACTGGGTGTTGGCGAGGCGTCCAGGAGTACAGCAAGGCAGATATAGCGAGGAAAGAGGTTTGGCAACGTTGAGGTTGGAATTTCTGAGTTACACCTTTGGTAGGGTACCAATATACTTGCGTGGTTGCGAAGTGTAGCAGACCAGAAGATTACCTGCGGTTAAATGGTACTAAATCACTTCCAGATTGTCGATCGGCGGCATCGGTGGAGTCTAGGTCTGCCATACGGCGCTGGGTGAGGAAGTGTAAAAAGCTTTCCAGGTCAATGACAGAGTGGGAGGATGGATGGAATCTGGCACGGTCTCCCCGCCAACCTGAGCACCGTGACAGAGAATCCAGTATGGAAGTGGGTGAACCAGCTCCGAAGACTCGACTGGTCGCTCCCGCATCATCTCTGGATACACACGTCTGGTCCGTCATTCATAATTCAGCCGTCGTCCATTAAAGAATATCCGCGTCCATAATCCAAAGACCTATTCCATATCCATATAACAGTATTAGCACCGAATTCAAAAAAGATAATCATAGTATACATAAACATAGGCTAGTTTCCTGCAAGAGAGAAGCGGTCAACAGTTTTCAATGATGCCGACAAGACATCATGATGTTCCAAAAATATAAAATCCGTATCGCTGATCAGTATTCTTAATCCATAACAATCGTTCTTACGGAAGCCCGCCAGGCATCCCCTCTAGAGGACCTCTACGAATCAGTGTGCCATCTTTTGCCCAGATGATCTTGTGCAATCTGCCCCCATTTGTGACCTGGAGCTCCTGCTCCTCAATCTGGACCCCAGTGATGTGCACGCTATATTGCAGTGTCCGCAGGAAAGGGGAAAGCCAAAATACCTGGCCGAAATTTCCAAGTATGTTCACCAAGATCCTCGAAGCATCGAGCCCCTCCAGAGAAAACCTGCCGCACTGGACCCGCAGAAAGCAATCTCCAGGCCAGCTGGAGTGGGGACTGACGTCACATATATAAACCCTTCGCCTGTTCATCCCATCGCTGCCAATCTGGGTCTGGAAAGGAAATTCCTCATGTCAGTTGTGAAATGGAACATCCCAACCTTTGACAGTCCTAATCCTTCGGAGGAAAACGCAGCCACAGTTCGACATGCCTGGCCTATCACTGAGGATATTACTCCGGGGGGCACGCCGGAGAGGTCGGCAGATGCAGAGGTCAGTGTTGATCTGGTGATGTATGGATAGGTAGGGCAGTTTGCTGATGGTGATACCCCTGTGGATCTATCTGTTACAAGAAAACACGTAGAACTAGTGGTGACACACACAGTACAGACCACAGAGGCGCAGGTGGCCAGTGATTCAGCTCCACTAGTTCCCGTCTCTGCCGCCTTGACAAATATAACATGCTGGACTTTCCAGGTGGTAAGACCTCTAAGATAAGGGTTGGCTCCAAGGAAACGGGAGCAATTGAGGCCAAACACCGATATTACGGATAAAAGGAACACTTCCGAGGAACTATTGGAGATGTAGAGGACCGTTATAAGCGCCGATCTACCTCAACGGATTACAGGTATGCCTCTCAGGCTTGAGGCAGATTCTCCCAGTGAGAATTCGGAGAATTCCGTTTAATAGGATGGGGAGAGTGTGATATACGTGAACCTCTATGCATTTTTTTTTTTTTCGTGTGTAAATATTTTCACTGGTGCAATGTTTACCAATCGTTGTCCCAGCTGTTCCACGGTCATTCTGATTTGGGATTTACCAAGTGGACTGGGCGTCCCATACAGGAAGGGGCCCATGTGTAGCTATATATATATTGTATATATGGCGACGCCATTCGCATGTCACTCATAAAACCGATATCGAGCCTAATATCGGCTCCCCTATCGCATATTGTAAATCTTTCCTTCCAAAATGGAATCGTTCCCACTTCCCTTAAGAATGCAAAGGTTACTCCAGTTTTCAAATCTGGAAACAAAACCCTAGCCGAGAATTATCGCCCAATTTCTGTTCTGTCATGTTTCAGTAAAATCATTGAAAAACTTGTTGTGTTGAGGATGATCACATTCCTAGAAGCAGAGATGATTATCTCCCCTAATCAATATGGATTTCGAGCAAATCATTCTACATTTCTTGCCGTTCTTTCTTTATACGACAAACTGGTTGCTGCAAAGGAACTAAAGCAGTTCAGCATTACTACTTTCTTGGATCTTTCCAAAGCCTTTGATACAGTAAATCACGAGATCCTCTTACATAAACTTGATTACTATGGTTTCCGGGGTGTCACAAATAACTGGTTTCGTAGCTATCTATCTTCTCGACGCCAGTGTGTATCTTACAACGGCACTATATCTTCTTTCAATCCTATCAGTACGGGTGTGCCACAAGGATCAATACTAGGACCCATACTCTTTTTAATATATATAAATGACATTACGAAGGCCACATCGGTCCTAGACATTAATCTTTTTGCTGACGATACAAGCGCTACCCTATCCGATGCCGATTGTATTAGACTTGCGGAAAATATGTCACAGGAACTTGAAAAGCTTCATGCCTGGTTTTCCTGCAACAAACTTTCATTAAACATGAAAAAAACCAAATTTATATTATTTAAACCAAATAGATCAACAAATGTAAATATCCCTAAGGTTTCAATATTTGGCACCGAAATTGAATCTGTTTCTAGCTTTAAATTCCTCGGGGTTTATTTTAACGATAGATTAAATTGGCAAACACATATTGACGAACTAACTTCAAAAATTTCGAGAAATATCGGTGTTATCAACGCAATACGGAACTGCCTCAACAGGAAAACCTTGATTATGCTGTATTATTCTTTGTTCTATTCTTACGTATCTTACTGTAATTTAATATGGGGAAACACATTCTCAACTCATCTCAACCCACTTGTGATATTACAAAAGAGAATTATCCGCGTAATAACTTCCAGTGGTAAATATGCCCATTCTAGTCCCTTAATGAAACAACTAAACATTCTCCCCCTATTTCAGTTAAATAACTTCTTAATTTTATTATTTACTCACAGGTTTCTCAATAATCCCCTTTCTATCCCTATCAACTATTCAAATTATTTTACAAAACTCTCTGAAGTTCATTGTTATCCCACTCGACAAGCCAATCTCAATCTATATAGGGCGAGAGTGCACTCAAATCTATCATTTTATTGCACAAAGTCGAAAGCACCACGAATCTGGAACGCTTTACCTAACTACCTAAAATCATGTCTGTCACAATCACTATTTAAGTCTCGACTGAAATCACACCTCATCAATTAACATGTATGTGAATCTGTGTACTGAAGGATGTACTTTCTAATTATATTCAAATTGTAAATCTTGGAGTTAACTCATCTCAGGCCATCACAAGGGACACGAGACAAACCTATTTTATACAAAAAAGTTGTGTTTATCTATATGCATATATGCTGAGCCCCACTATATATATCTTATGGAACTATAATTCTCTAAACAAGGCTCCATGGTATATTCACCATGTATTGTACATTTATATATTTGTGAACGCACCCAGCGTCTCATGCTAATCTATTATTATTATTAATTATCTGGGATTTAACAAGCCCTCTGGGGTTTTATTCCCGCCATATTTCTATGTATCTATACCCTACTTGTACATATATATATATTATTTGTATATGGTGAATAAACAATCAATCAATAAACAATCAATCATATCGTACAATGAATTCGCTGAATAAATGGAATTTAGGATCCGGAATGTTTTATGTCAGCGCATCCCATACCGGGAGTGGCCAACGTGTCTGACAACCCTGAATAAGCTTGTGTTGAGGTACTTTGGACGGGATAGCCTTACCTGGGACAGAGACTGGAGTTCCTGGACATTGTCTGCATTTTATATATCACCATAGCGTAAATCCATTGTGTATTATAATCGTCTGACACAACATTCGCGAGGTGTCAGAATTGTGTTTTTCTGGCCCGCCATTCCTGGGCGGACATGTTGTGTTTAGCGAAGGAAACTGGGTCAAACTGACATTCATAAATTCATGCCTTCCTTGGGAACTCAATGGAAATTAGTTATTCTTATATTCTCAATTAAGAGTTCTGAAAATAATAACGTTATATTATGTGGTTAATCACTCGTGGACGAAAGTTTCACTTGAAACTATTTTTTTCGCAATGAGATTTGCCTTCGCCAACATCATTGGTAGCCCGATTGCTGTGCTGTGGTAAATTTGACTTTGGTTCCGGACAATTCTGACTGTGAGTTGACAATCCGTTATCAAAAATATTATTTGCATACTTTTTGCATACGTCTGCAGTTGTTCATGGTTACTGGCACTGGCAGGATTATCGTGTGAGCTATAAGAATTTTGCCATGCGGACTGGTCTCCGAAACCTGTAGCATGAGGATTGTAAATGCCGTGCCTGGACTACTTTTCTTGACAAAATTAAAATATCGTTTGTAGTAAACTAGAGTAGTTATAACCAATTTGATAAATTCCTTATATCCTATGAGCTAAGGAAATCGTATGTACAAATGTTGGTTCACTAAATTTACAGTTATAATTTGTTATCACTGTTTCTAATTTTGCCCAGCCTTTCGAGATAGGGCCATTTCCGTCATTCTGATTGGCTGATCATATCACGTGATAATCCAACCGGAGTATATTAATATAGAGCAAGAACCCAGTAGTGGCAGATAGCTGGCTGGCTACAGCCGTGTACGTATCATCCTATAAGCCTTAAAGGAAGACCTGGGATATTTATACTGTGGAATATTACTTCATATTCAAATAATATTGGGAAGTACTTCTGGAAATTACATCTTGGCTGTACATAATTTGTGCTAAACTGTGAAACAGCGGCTATCTCCCATCACACGTATGCTTCTTATCTGTCTTCAATTGTGATTGAATATAAGACTTCCAGAGTTAATTGGAAATGCCATACACAGCCTTGAAGTCTACAGTTTCATGAATATAGTGAATGTGTGTGCATGTTAGTAGTATATAAAGCTGTGCTACTGGGTTCCAGCATTCGGGCAGTAGGCAGAATAGGTCGTCATTACAACTGCTAGGTATAACCTGTGATAGTCTGAAGCTGAGGAAATGTGTATACTACATGTTTATTCGATATATCTACATCCTCAATAAAGAAAATCCTATATATGACGGAAATACAGAGTTGATTCGTTCGTGCTTTTGACCACTCTCGTGGAGATGTGATCATGAACTGGTATTGAATCGTTATACGTAGATGTGATCGTTTCCCCGTACTGAGTCGTCATTGAGTGATATACACCTACTGATTCGTTATATCTCAACGTGATCACATAATGGCACAGAGTCGTTACCTACCAACTGGATCCTATTCGGGTACCGAGGTTTGGGTCTTCTCATACTGGCATGATACTAAGTCATCATTTACATGATATACCTGAGCTTAATCTACTCAACTCATAATTGGAGACGGACACAAATACGCATATATTACAACAGGGTTCTTCAAAATGTGCTCCCTTGCCTATTTTGGTATTTTTGCCGCATTAAAAAGAAGAATATTTTCTTGTAACAAAAATATTCTTGTTTTATTTCATATTTTTGGGATGAGAGAAAATCGTCCCTATAAATGCCTCAAAAGTACCAAAATAGGCAATGCAGCATATACATTTTTTTTATTTAGCTGTCCATCGTAATTTATTTCCACGTTCATACTTTCTTATATATTCAAGAAAATACGGTTTTGTAGCTTTGGACAGAAAACCAAATCGGCTTCATTATACTATCAGAGACATGAGAGTTTTTCTCCCCATGTAAACATCACATATCCTTTGTCGCTTCTCTCTTGCAAAAAAAAAACAGCTTAAGAGTTATGTTTTCTTAATCTTCATTGACATCTGTCTGGAATTGGTGGTAACTATGGATAAAACGAGCTGAACATCACGTCTACAATGGAGAGATTGAGGAGGCGCTTACTATATTTTGCTGTTATCAAACTAATGACTTGATCAATTTAATTTTTTAATTTTGTTTTTCAGATCCCGCAAGGATCGTCTCAAAAACGTTTAGAGAAAAGGTTGTGCCTGTTACTGAAAATTTACACCAAGTTACATGTAAATACTAATATGTTATGTCTACAATCGTCGAAGCCTTGAAATCACATGAACGCTCGTCAGTGTGCAACAACATTCAGAAGACTAGATGACAGTGTTCCAGGATCCTTCCGGTAATCTCCAACTTTGTACATAAGTCAGGACATGCTATCAATATGGCTAACGTTTCCGCCGCAGCTAATTCCAGTCTCAAAAATGTGGTAGCTGTCAAGATTTGTATATATCCTAACTGTCCTCTTTCACATTACATTTAGTTTAATCACTAAGACCAAGGCAGAAGTTGTAGAACTAGGGCTTTATTACAGGCGCATGCTTGTAGACCCAATATGTAATTACACAATATTAATAATATAATTGCATGCAAAATTGTTATGAACATGTGAGTAAAAAGAACGATTCAGAACAGCATGCAAATCAGATGGTTGACAACATACAAGTAGACCAGAGTTATATCCATGTACAAATTGTGTGTGTGACATAGACATGACAAACATAGGCTACACATAGAAGCTATACACATAGAATATCCGTAGGCGAAATTGCACATTATAAAAATGCTTAAATGCATGCAGCAACAATAGAAATACATACATGTACGTACAGATTTGCTGAGCATATTACCTATAAATAAAATATAATAGTATAAAGCATAATAGACAATGCCTAACCATAAAACCCCCAAGCCGCAGCCCACCAAGCCGAGCCGTCTTCTCTCTCCATCTAGCATGACTGTAGGATAAGGGCTTGAGAGGCCACAACCTTCTCCTTGAGACCCAACTCAAGATATTTTTTTAAGCCTTACTTCTCCAGTCATCAACCCGCTGAATCAATTCGGAGGGCCCAGGATGTATCACCTCGACGAAAGCTATGCGAGGAGTACAGATTTGGATTACGTCCAGACTTCTTGATCGAATCCTTAACGAAACGCTGTAAAAAGACATAGGTGACTGGAGAAGATCTATCACCACCGATCTTGGGTAAGGAGAAGGCTGGAGACCTGGAGTCCCCGGGGACTAATTTAACCATGCGAGAGAAGACAGGACACAAAGGAGACCCGGGAATAGCCAACAAGGGCATTCTAAGTTCACGTTGCCCAAATTGAATAATCGAGATTTATATGGGCTTGTGTGCTAGCATATGTTTTGTATAAAGACATTGGTAGTAGATAGATGGACAAGCGGTCTATATTGTGACAGCTCATATCACGCCGAACGCCAAGTTCAAAGTTCTCTTTAGCGAACTCGATATTCATTTCTACACGATCTATTGGTCATAGGAGTGTGAGCTATAACCTTTTCTAATTGAGTTTTTTATATATATTTTTAAATTCTGGTCAGTTGAATAAATATGCAGGGTAAGGGTTCTGTTCGCAGGAATTCCGGTTAAACATTGGATATTTTCTTCGAAAGTTGATACACTGTAGTTTAATTGGCCTGTTATTTTGGTGTTCAACAAGTCTCACTAGTATCAGCGAAATACGCTTTGTGTTCATCTTGTGATTTTGTTTTATTTCTTAATTAAACAAATGGGGCGTTAAGAGTGAATGAGAGAGACATGGTTTTCTTGGGTTGGTGAAATAAATATACATGTAGCATGATTAACTGGAAATGTGTTGTATACATTTTTTGATGCAGAAATGCGTGCAAGTAATACATGTAGTTAAAATTCTCCAGTGGGTTAAGAACATAAATTCGTTCCATGATAAATATTTGTTTATTGATATTTTCTCGATTCGTTCATTAATTGGCAAATATAAATCTACATGTCTCGTGATACATGACAATCCAGCAAGCCTATTTTTTAGAAGTGTACGCGCAAATGAACTGCGTTTTTGGTTGTATATGCTGATCATTTATACTTGTTTGTTCACTAGCAACGACTGTGCTTGGGTTTACAGATGGATTGTTTTGTGATTTTATATTCAAAGTATATTCTTACTTGTTTTTGGTATAAAACTGTCGGTGTATATGGGATATATAATGCAGATATTTATACTCAGTACCTCCATACTGCATGTGTGGGTTAGTTTTTGGAATAAACAGGTCAGCATGCGGTCCCAGTGTTTTTCGTAAATATATATACATATATACATGCGCAGATATAATGGGTACTGTAACACATGTATATCAGATTTTAAAGTAATCAATATGTTCGAAATCTGTATGTTATCATTTTCAAATTAATTCCTGCTCATTTGGCAAAAGTTTCGACAAGAGGATGCAAATCTGTTGCATGCAATTGCGTAATAGTACATATATATTATTTGGGGATGAAGGGTTCTTGTAAATGGACTTGAGCTCATTTAGTGTTTGGGTTAAAGACCCGGTGTAAAAGGAGTTGATGCCCTTGAATATTTTGGGTTATTGTTTTGTTTTTGGGTATAGAGGCCCAGTGTAAACGGGTTAGAGGCCCATAATTGTTTAGAGGCCCATGATTGTTTTGGGTTAGAGGCCCATGATTGTTTTGGGTTAGAGGCCCATGATTGTTTTGGGTTAGAGGCCCATGATTGTTTTGGGTTAGAGGCCCATGATTGTTTTGGGTTAGAGGCCCATGATTGTTTTGGGTTAGAGGCTCATGATTGTTTTGGGTTAGATACCCATGATTGTTTTGGGGTTAGAGGCCTACGATTGTTTTCGGGTTAGAGTCTCACGATTGCTTTTGTGTTAGAGGCCCATGATTGTTTTGGGGTTAGAGGCCCACGATTGTTTTGGGGTTGGAGGCCCAGTGTGAACGGGTTAGAGGTCCTTGATTAAATTAGGATAGAGGCCCTTGATTAAATTGAGTTAGAGGCCCTTGATTGAATTGGGTTAGAGGCCCTTGATTAAATTGCGTTAGAGACCCTTGATTGAATTGGGTTGGAGGCCCTTGACTAAATTGGGTTAACCAGTGTAAAAAGATTACATGCCCTTAAATAATTTGGGCTAGATGCCCATGATTGTCTCGGTTTAGATGCCCAGTATACTTGGGTTAGAGGCCCAATGTAAACGGTTAGACGCCTATGGATGTTTTGAACTAGAGAGCCAGTGTAAATGGGTTTGAGGCCCCTGCTTATGTTGGGATCAAGCCCCGATGTAAATAAGTTAGAAGGGCATGGTTTAATATTTTGGGTTAAAGCCAGGTGGAAATGGGTTGGATGCCCATGGATTATGTTGATAATCGGTTAGAGATATGCGGGTTACATGTGGGTGGAGACCCCGAGAGATGGGTTTGAGGCCCATACAATGTGTTTTTTTGATGAATAAAGATTCGTCTCGGTTTGTACCACACGACACAACCACAAAGCTGTAGTTTGTTATTTTCTTTTGGGGGGAACGATCTGCGGGATTATGTGGAGAAAAGCGAAGGCTACACATAGAAGCTATACACATAGAATATCCATAGGCGACAAAAAATTGCACAATATAAAAATGCTTAAATGCATGCAGCAACAATAAAAATACATGCATGTACGTACACACTTGCTGAGCATATTACCTATGAAATCAATGATGAATATAGGTAAAATATAATAATGTAAAGCATAATAGACAATGCCAGACCTTAAAACCCACCAACCCACCAATCACGTGATGGGGCGAATCCAGGAGGCATGGTTGTGCGCACTTATCCTGCGTTTGCAAATAACTCTTCTGTATTGTCCTTTAGCATCTTAGCTTGCTAAGGGCATTTCACGTTCCACTTAACACTACCCTTAGCTCAATGGCTTCGTTCTCCGTGTATTTCGCCCCATGTCAGCTTCCCCAAGCATCAAGTCACATGTCCGCTCTATTTAAACGAGCCAATGAAATTATCCGAATTCAAATATTTTGACCTGGGAATCTCAGATGTGAGACATGTCGATTGCACTTAGGTGCTCGAGGCGCAAGACTGTGGGAGACCAAACCGAAGTTGTGCGAATTAGCTACTTTATTTCTCACTCTAATGGAGCATGCTTCTTTGTTTTTCTTAAGAAAAATCATATTACAAACGGCCTAACATATTAGAAAAAAAATAAAATCGGCGGCAGTTCACAGGAAAATGATATGATTTTTATTTTGTGATGGGGGCACTTCGAGGCCCACCAAGAGATCATTTCAAACGATCGCTTTCTGGAGGTGTGTCTTCATTTTATGAATCTGATTGCGCCGATGTCGGGTCTCACGGGACCAATCGCATGTGACCATTTGGGAAACGCCCTGTTACACTCAGATATCACCAGTTATCGCATGGCTATGAGCAGAAGTTTCTACGTATGATCGTGCCATGCGTTCGGATGATGTCCTTCAGCTGAGACGTTGGGATAAATTGGTCTGTAAAAAAATGCTACACAATGAGGATAAGACAATAAGTGTTTACTTCGCAAAAGCTGCATGATAAAATTAGTAAATAATCATCTGATGTGGAATAAAATAGCTTTTGCTCACTTTTCCTCGCAGAAAATCAGGAACTTTGAAGAAAAATGGCGAAAAAAAAAATTATACACCACACGGCCGACATATCGAATTTATCACATGATCCTCGGCTCGGAGGGTTATGTAAAAGGATCAAAATAACCCCAATATGATAAGCTACTACCGAGAGTCAGCTCTCAGGAACTCAATCAAATTATGTCTGTGTCCGGGCGTTCTCGGATGTGCTCTCAGAACTGCCCATACGTCTCAATCTGCGGATCTGCATGATGTGTTCTTACTTTTGGTAAGTTCTCAAAGCAACTCCTTGATGAATTTTAGATGTACATGTTCGAAGCCATCTGAATCCCCAAAAGTTTCTCTGGCACCCCAAACCTCACTGCCATATAAAAGTATTGGTTTTATTAATGTGTCAACCAACTTTTCGGATAGTCTACATCCTGTATCGTTGTCTAATAATTGCTTCATTTTGAAATATGCTTTCAGCCCTTTAGGTAGATTCTCTCTTGTCAGAGAAAAGTTACCATTGCTTTCAAGAATTATGCCTAAATAGGTATAAATTGCTTGATTACCTCCTTAAGAATAATGGAGCCGATGCCCATTGTTTTTGAGGAATGAAGAGTTTCGAGGACATTCCGCTACTTAAAACACACCACTCACAAAGGCCATGGTATCAACGCCGACGCTAGTTTAACTGCCAAAGCAGTACATGTGCTGCAAGGCTTGAAGTTGTCGTGACGATGATGTCACGATAATGTGTCATTTAAGACGACATGAAGTTAACATTGTAAATGATGAACTCTGAATAAAGTTCGCTGATTCTGCGTGGTGCTCTTGGTTTTACATGCAGGACATTGTACATATGACAATAACTCCAACTGTTTATGGTTGAAGATCGGTAGATTAGTCGTCACCATGGTGTGATTCGACATCGATTGGCCATGCCTCTCGACACTTATAAATGCAATCACAGCGTTGATCAGAGAGTTTTACTAATCAGTGTCTGGAGAGAGAGAGACCGAAGTGCATTTTGACACCGGGCGTGGATTTCACTTTTATATCGGTGGTATACAGATGGACTATATACATTTTGTTATACTTGCCACATTTGTGATCTCTGAATGTGGCTATTCATCACATTGGATTCATCATACTACAAACTGTGTCAGAAGAATGAAAACTGTCATCCACACTCGGGATTCCGGACTTCCGTCGTGACTATCGCAGTTTGGTGATCTGATTACTGTGAGAGACTGATAATGATTACTGAGTGTCGCAGATTGAAAACATACTGTCGCAGATTGAATAACTGATTGACATTTGTCGCAACTTATTACTGATTGGTCTGTCGCAAAATGACTACTGATTATTCTGTCGCAAAATGACTACTAATTATTCTGTCGCAAAGTGACTACTCTGTCGCAAACTGATTACTGTGTGTCGCAGATTGGATACATACTTCGGCATATTGAATTACTGATTGCCGCAGTTGAAGTGCAAGTAGCCCACAGATACCATATGTTGCGAAAGTGGGGATTTGGGACGAGTGAATGTAATTTTCTGGTCTGTTTCCGACGTTGTTTATCTACCTCGTTGACACATCAGAGATCACACGGCATGACTCTAATAACAGATCAGAGTCTTGGTACTTGACTAACTGAATAATTTCATCGAGACAAATTCTGCAAAATTATACATTCGCATTGGCAGTTTTGTGAAATAAATTATATATTTTTTTAGAAGTTTAGTTGCCGTTTAGCATGAAAATAGGTCAAAATATCCCAATTAGACTATATGTTTCAACTTGGATTTAATATCCGAAGCGGGATTTATTGCTCTGACCTGTTGAACTCAAATCGCATGTAGTAACTGTAGAACTAATATTGCATCTCTGTGTGATTGTGAATTTTCTACCGCGAAAAGCCTATTTAGAGTTTTTTTATTATTAATATTTCTATGAACGTGTGCAGGTACCATGCCTTATTATTTCGTGAAGGTGACTATTAAGGGGAATTAGGACTTGTGACATTTTTGAAAGTTTTTGCCAAGTCTAAATTTCTAAAAACGACCCCTATCATTATAATGACCAAATTTTATGACACAATGATACCATGAGACATGATATGACAAAAAATGTATTTCTTTTTTTTTCGAAAAAAATTTCAATACCTTTGTGAAGCAAAAATGTAATGAAATGACAAAGAATTTCGTGAAGCGACTTTCAGGAAATAAATACTATAACAGGCCAGGAAAACGATAAATAAAATGACTCAACTAAGTTTTGGAGGTCCTACGAGCGAAATTATCCATTTCGCCTGAAGCACGTGGCCGTACATCCATTCTCGACTCTGCATCATCACAAATGACCCCTGAAATCTCACCATTTTGCTCCCGACGTGACAACGAAATAAAGATAATTCTATAGAAAATAAACTATAGCAGATATCAATTTCAAATTTTCCACAAATACACAGTAAGATACGTACTTTTCAGCCCATCTGTTTAAATAGAGATCGAATTTAGCGCTTTCATCCCAAACACTTCGGTGTGTCTCAGGCCATGCTTCTTTTCCAAACAAGGTGACCCATCACATCTCAATAATATTCATACGCCCATATAGGCATGTCCAAAATATCGTCAATATCATGTATAAACATCAAAGAAGCATCATAATTGAGCGAAATATGGTGATATTTAGCATCCAACATATTTATTTCGACAGTTTCGAAAGAAGAAAACGATTTCTGTAAACCTCTCTAGAGATCTACTTTTCGAGCAGCCTTACTCTAATATCCTGCCTCCTGCTTCTCGTGAAATCGCGCGAGATATGATATTTTGGTGAAACTGAGGAAAAACAGATCATCCGTCTAATTACATCAAATTTAGGCAACAAAGATGGTATTATAGTAAATTTCGGTGAGTAGCCCTCCCATCTGAATGGTTCGGCATTCCGATCGCATGTTCTGAAAGCGTTTGTCGATGAAAATGGGTGAGCGTAAACGTGTGTACATGAATGGCATTAACCCTCACGGCCATGTGCCAACAACAACAACAGCACGAAACAACAACGACATGTTGAATGACTGTCTTGTTCAGACTGACTTTGATTGACAGGTGTTCAGTTTTGTGTGAAGGGTTAATGCATCGAGGCCGGAAATAGTCCACCTGAGCAGGAAGAAATGTGAATCGCCATTTTTCTGAACAATTCAGTTTGCTTGACCACGTGTAGCATTCTATTTCCCAACAACTTCAAGAAGATCATTCTTGTTTGGCCTCAACGAAGGGATGATTCAACTTTATTCGTGAGTTAAACAGTCACCACATTTCTTCGATTTCCAAATTTTACTTCGAAAAATCCACTACATTTTTTATCCATTTTGTTCCACAAAGTCATTTTTTCGAATTACTTCAAAGAAATAGTCATATTTTCTTGTGTTTAATTGTGTTTCCTATCTTTCTGGGATGAAATAATGCACCCTTGATAATTGAGTGCCTTTTTGAAAATTTCAACCTGACAAACAAAATGTCAAAATCTCTCAAGTCCCCCTGATTCTTAAATGTTGAAAGATTGCACCACTCTACTTTGCTGTCATTTTTTCATGTAACTATATGACTTTACTATCGTGGCTGCAGAAGTCCTATATGTAAACCGGCCCACGAAATTGAAGTTCGCTCTTCCGACTGTTCCAGTTCAGAGATCTCGTGTGGGCAATTAAATTGATGTCTTGTAACATGAGGGAGGTGATGGGGGTAATTTAACTGTGTTATGATGCCAACCGGTCATTTAATTGTCATGGATGTACATCGCATCACAGGATAGAAGTGGTACAAAATGTCATCAGGTTTCAGCCCTTTTAGAAAAACACCGCGGAAGACACGTTTAAACCCATAGACGGCATGGAAGACAATCCCGTTTGAACTTTCAACTCGTAATATGCAAATCACTCATCCCATCACTAAAGTGGCCTTCTTATCTGTCATGTATATAAACGTTTTACAAGCATACTATCATAGAGGAATACGAGTGACGAAGTCGTGGGACTTGCTCAATATTACACTAACTCCCTCATAGCTTAGTAATCTTATGTCATATATATGCGTTATCACAACATTAATAAATGTACTAGATATTGAATTGTGTGTATTTCTCTTCAAACTAATATAGGCTCTAGCTACCTTAACTCTCCATTCCGTAGAAAGCAATGTTCGAGCAACTGTTCATTCCTTAAAAATAATGGAGCGTCGGAACAATAGAGTGACGTCACAAGTGTGTTTTAAAACACCCTCTGGTGCTGGAGCCCGTATCGCGGCAGTGGCGTCTGTTAATCGTCTTCTATTCTTCAGTCGTTGGAACGTTACGGCTGTAATGCTCACACAATATATAACACCCCAGTCGCTGGAGTCCCTCCACGAATGTGGCGGCCCATACATCTTCTTCGCCCCCAGTCGTCGGATTCCGATCCTAACAATGTCGGCTCACCAGTCTGCTTCACCCTTACAGGTAAGTATAGCGCGTCGTCTCTACCCTCACGGCTGCTGCGACCCGTCTATAGACACGACCCGTTGGTGCACGACTTCACTACGACCCTTCAGGTAAGAATACGCGTTCAGTTCGTCCTCTATAGCCGGCACGACATTTACGGTATATATTGTGTTATAATCGCGTATGTATGCTGGCAGGGTCGTCATCCGAGCTGTCGGCTCTGTAGGCTCTTCCGGGACATCACTTAGTGTGGACATATTGCCACAGAAGGTACCAGCGTGAATGACTGGATTCGTCGAAAGCGTTCAGCATACATATAGACACACTACCATCAGACAAATCTCCCACAACCATCGTGTGCTTCCACACTATCCCTCGTATCGATACTCTGAAGGCATACGGGAACCGTCAGCTACCTTGCTGGAGTGGTACCTGGAGTCTTGAAGAACTGGTTCCACATCTGGGTCAAGCCGCTGCCATATCCTGCGGCTAATCAAGGAGATAGATGCCCAGAGTCCACGAAGCACATCGCTCTGACTGACCCGATTTACGCGGGTGGGCATTATTACAAGCGTCTAGTCCGTCATTCATAATCCAGCCGTCGTCCATTAGAGAATATCCGCGTCCATAATCCAAATTACAAGCGTCTAGTCCGTCATTCATAATCCAGCCGTCGTCCATTAGTGAATATCCGCGTCCATAATCCAAAGACCTATTTCATATTCCATATAACAGTATTAGCACCAAATTCAAAAAGACAATCATAGTATACATAAACATAAGCTTGTTTCCTGCAAGAGAGAAGCGGTCAACAGTTTTCAATGATGCCGCCAAGACATCAAATATCACATCCGTATCGCTGATCAGTATTCTTAATCCATAATATTCGTTGTAAAGTCATCATCTAAAGAATGATGTATCTCAGTCACGCTTTGATTGTGACTGTTCATATGAGTACCATGAGGATCTTGAAGTACATGGGTTCATACGGCCCCTAGCCCCGGGTTAAGCGGAATTAGACACAAGTTACGAAACGTAGCGCCATAGATCTTGCACGCTACGTTCGTATTTTGCTATCATTTTGCCAAATTTGAGAAACTTTGAGTGGAGGCGCTTGGTGGAATAGCCCTGTTTTAAAAGTTTCTGCAACAATGTTTTGTGACGTTGGTTAAAATCATCACATTTAACACAGGATCTAGCAAATGCTACTAAGCGAGATATGTATACGCCATATGCAGGTCCCACTGGAATATTACTATCCAAAAAGGGATAGCTTACGATGTCGAAATTGTAATCATCTCTTTTGTCATAAAGTCGACGAGAGTCATAGTATACATAAACATAGGCTTGTTTCCTGCAAGAGAGAAGCGGTCAACAGTTTTCAATGATGCCGCCAAGACATCAAATATCACATCCGTATCGCTGATTAGTATTCTTAATCCATAATATTCGTTGTAAAGTCATCATCTAAAGAATGATGTATCTCAGTCACGCTTTGATTGTGACTGTTCATATGAGTACCATGAGGATCTTGAAGTACATGAGTTCATACGGCCCCTAGCCCCGGGTTAAGCGGAATTAGACACAAGTTACGAAACGTAGCGCCATAGATAGATCTTGCACGCTACGTTCGTATTTTGCTATCAGCATGCGATATGTATCGCCAAATTTGAGAAACTTTGAGTGGAGGCGCTTGGTGGAATAGCCCTGTTTTATAACAATGTTTTGTGACGTTGATTAAAATCATCACATTTAACACAGGATCTAGCAAATGCTACTAAGCGAGATATGTATACGCCATATGCAGGTCCCACTGGAATATTACTATCCAAAAAGGGATAGCTTACGATGTCGAAATTGTAATCATCTCTTTTGTCATAAAGTCGACGAGAGTCATAGTATACATAAACATAGGCTTGTTTCCTGCAAGAGAGAAGCGGTCAACAGATTTCAATGATGCCGGCAAGACATCATGATGTTACAAAAATATCAAATCATATCACTGCTTCTCCTCGGTTATGAAGCGCGGGCTTCGGTCCCTGGGGCTTGGGTATGACGCGGACGATCGTCTCGGGGGTTGGGAGGTGATCGTTGAGGGCAGACCGTCCCCGTCCTGGGAAACTCCTCTTAAGTTCTTCCCTCAGGGCAGCAATCTCTACTCGAAGATGGGCCGTCTCGTTCTACTTTTGGAACATCATGATGTCTTGTCGGCATCATTGAAAACTGTTGACCGCTTCTCTCTTGCAGGAAACTAGCCTATGTTTATGTATACTATGATTGTCTTTTTCAATTTGATGCTAATAATGTTATATGGAATATGGAATAGGTCTTTGGATTATGGACGCGGATGTTCTTTAATGGACGACTGCTGAATTATGGATGACTTCGCGCGGCACTACCAGACTTTAAACAGTAGGTCTTCTCCAATTACCTCAAAGAATTGGTCACGGGCCAGTGTATCTTGGACTTCATCACCGGCGTCTGGGTAGGCCATCTGGCTTAGTCTCACCAGAGCCTGGCCCAGCTCGGGTAGACCTTCTCCATTCTGTCGTCGTCTTGACTTGCTTACCAGCTTTGACTTACACAACTCCGTTTGGTTTGGCGGGGCGAAGCGTCTCTGCAAGACATCACGTAGGCAGGTGAACCTTGCCTCCCCTGGCTTCATCTTCAGACTGGGGAGAACCTGTTGTGCTGCGGTCAAGTATGTCCCTTTTTTCTGGCGTCCACCTGTTCAAGGCTGCGCAATGTGTACCAGGTTCTCTCTCTACGGCGTACTCCCATCGTAGGTCGAAGCCTTAACCAACGTCTTACGGGAAACATGGATGGTCGTAACCGTGGCCCGTCCACTGGTATCAGCCGCTGAATGTCGCACATCTGTGCTGGATGTAACCGTTGTCGCCTGCGTCTCCATTTTCTCAAACACGGAAGTGGCTGGATGTCCCGTCTCTGCATGGTCGCGACCCTCTCTTTGGGTATTACCCTCTTCCTCGACCCTGGGCGAGGAGGTGTACACTGGGGCCCCCATCGTCGTCTGGTTGATGGTCGATTGATGGTCGCTTGCGTCGTCTGCAGCTGTTCCGGGGGTAAACTTTTTAGTCCCTGTAATAACACTTGGATGGTCTTGATGTCGACGATGGCAGACGCTGAAAGCTCGGACGGTGCTCCTATGGAGCTCACGTCTTCTGTCGTTGTCAAAGTCGCTGAACCAGGTAACCCCATCTTCAATCGCTCTCTTCCTTGTAGGATAGCCCGTAGACCCGCTATGTCTGGACGCCTCGGTGTTGCTAGGGAACTCATGGGTAATGGCGTTGTCGGTCAACTCTGGTAGTCAGTTGTTCTCTTCTGTTTGTAGACCAGGCCAGATTCCACCGCTGCCGCCAGTTTTTCGTCGTGTAATGTGTACGATCAGGACACTTGTGGTGTTTACGAAAAAAGAGATCCGGGGTTAGAAAAGATGATCACAACCCCACAAGGATGACCGACGCCGATGTAAAGGCCTATTAATGTATATTCTACACAAATAGCATGCAGGACATTGTACATATGACAATAACTCCAACTGTTTATGGTTGGAGATCGGTAGATTAGTCGTCACCATGGTGTGATTCGACATCGATTGGTCATGCCTCTCGACACTTATAAATGCAATCACAGCGTTGATCAGAGAATTTTACTAAATCAGTGTCTGGAGAGAGAGAGAGACCGAAGTGAATTTTGACACCGGGCGTGGATTTCACTTTTATATCGGTGGTATACAGATGGACTATATACATTTTGTTATACTTGCCACATTTGTGATCTCTGGATGTGGCTATTCATCACATTGGATTCATCATACTACAAACTGTGTCAGAAGAATGAAAACTGTCATCCACACTCGGGATTCCGGACTTCCGTCGTGACTATCGCAGTTTGGTGATCTGATTACTGTGAGAGACTGATAATGATTACTGAGTGTCGCAGATTGAAAACATACTGTCGCAGATTGAATAACTGATTGACATTTGTCGCAACTTATTACTGATTGGTCTGTCGCAAAATGACTACTGATTATTCTGTCGCAAAATGACTACTAATTATTCTGTCGCAAAGTGACTACTCTGTCGCAAACTGATTACTGTGTGTCGCAGATTGGATACATACTTCGGCATATTGAATTACTGATTGCCGCAGTTGAAGTGCAAGTAGCCCGCAGATACCATATGTTGCGAAAGTGGGGATTTGGGACGAGTGAATGTAATTTTCTGGTCTGTTTCCGACGTTGTTTATCTACCTCGTTGACACATCGGAGATCACACGGCATGACTCTAATAACAGATCAGAGTCTTGGTACTTGACTAACTGAATAATTTCATCGAGACAAATTCTGCAAAATTATACATTCGCATTGGCAGTTTTGTGAAATAAATTATATATTTTTTTAGAAGTTTAGTTGCCGTTTAGCATGAAAATAGGTCAAAATATCCCAATTAGACTATATGTTTCAACTTGGATTTAATATCCGAAGTGGGATTTATTGCTCTGACCTGTTGAACTCAAATCGCATGTAGTAACTGTAGAACTAATATTGCATCTCTGTGTGATCGTGAATTTTCTACCGCGAAAAGCCTATTTAGAGTGTTTTTATTATTAATATTTCTATGAACGTGTGCAGGTACCATGCCTTATTATTTCGTGAAGGTGACTATTAAGGGGAATTAGGACAGTTTTTGCCAAGTCTAAATTTCTAAAAACGACCCCTATCATTATAATGACCAAATTTTATGACACAATGATACCATGAGACATGATATGACAAAAAATGTATTTCTTTTTTTTTCGAAAAAAATTTCAATACCTTTGTGAAGCAAAAATGTAATGAAATGACAAAGAATTTCGTGAAGCGACTTTCAGGAAATAAATACTATAACAGGCCAGGAAAACGATAAATAAAATGACTCAACTAAGTTTTGGAGGTCCTACGAGCGAAATTATCCATTTCGCCTGAAGCACGTGGCCGTACATCCATTCTCGACTCTGCATCATCACAAATGACCCCTGAAATCTCACCATTTTGCTCCCGACGTGACAACGAAATAAAGATAATTCTATAGAAAATAAACTATAGCAGATATCAATTTCAAATTTTCCACAAATACACAGTAAGATACGTACTTTTCAGCCCATCTGTTTAAATAGAGATCGAATTTAGCGCTTTCATCCCAAACACTTCGGTGTGTCTCAGGCCATGCTTCTTTTCCAAACAAGGTGACCCATCACATCTCAATAATATTCATACGCCCATATAGGCATGTCCAAAATATCGTCAATATCATGTATAAACATCAAAGAAGCATCATAATTGAGCGAAATATGGTGATATTTAGCATCCAACATATTTATTTCGACAGTTTCGAAAGAAGAAAACGATTTCTGTAAACCTCTCTAGAGATCTACTTTTCGAGCAGCCTTACTCTAATATCCTGCCTCCTGCTTCTCGTGAAATCGCGCGAGATATGATATTTTGGTGAAACTGAGGAAAAACAGATCATCCGTCTAATTACATCAAATTTAGGCAACAAAGATGGTATTATAGTAAATTTCGGTGAGTAGCCCTCCCATCTGAATGGTTCGGCATTCCGATCGCATGTTCTGAAAGCGTTTGTCGATGAAAATGGGTGAGCGTAAACGTGTGTACATGAATGGCATTAACCCTCACGGCCATGTGCCAACAACAACAACAGCACGAAACAACAACGACATGTTGAATGACTGTCTTGTTCAGACTGACTTTGATTGACAGGTGTTCAGTTTTGTGTGAAGGGTTAATGCATCGAGGCCGGAAATAGTCCACCTGAGCAGGAAGAAATGTGAATCGCCATTTTTCTGAACAATTCAGTTTGCTTGACCACGTGTAGCATTCTATTTCCCAACAACTTCAAGAAGATCATTCTTGTTTGGCCTCAACGAAGAGATGATTCAACTTTATTCGTGAGTTAAACAGTCACCACATTTCTTCGATTTCCAAATTTTACTTCGAAAAATCCACTACATTTTTTATCCATTTTGTTCCACAAAGTCATTTTTTCGAATTACTTCAAAGAAATAGTCATATTTTCTTGTGTTTAATTGTGTTTCCTATCTTTCTGGGATGAAATAATGCACCCTTGATAATTGAGTGCCTTTTTGAAAATTTCAACCTGACAAACAAAATGTCAAAATCTCTCAAGTCCCCCTGATTCTTAAATGTTGAAAGATTGCACCACTCTACTTTGCTCTCATTTTTTCATGTAACTATATGACTTTACTATCGTGGCTGCAGAAGTCCTATATGTAAACCGGCCCACGAAATTGAAATTCGCTCTTCCGACTGTTCCAGTTCAGAGATCTCGTGTGGGCAATTAAATTGATGTCTTGTAACATGAGGGAGGTGATGGGGGTAATTTAACTGTGTTATGATGCCAACCGGTCATTTAATTGTCATGGATGTACATCGCATCACAGGATAGAAGTGGTACAAAATGTCATCAGGTTTCAGCCCTTTTAGAAAAACACCGCGGAAGACACGTTTAAACCCATAGACGGCATGGAAGACAATCCCGTTTGAACTTTCAACTCGTAATATGCAAATCACTCATCCCATCACTAAAGTGGCCTTCTTATCTGTCATGTATATAAACGTTTTACAAGCATACTATCATAGAGGAATACGAGTGACGAAGTCGTAGGACTTGCTCAATATTACACTAACTCCCTCATAGCTTAGTAATCTTATGTCATATATATGCGTTATCACAACATTAATAAATGTACTAGATATTGAATTGTGTGTATTTCTCTTCAAACTAATATAGGCTCTAGCTACCTTAACTCTCCATTCCGTAGAAAGCAATGTTCGAGCAACTGTCCATTCCTTAAAAATAATGGAGCGTCGGAACAATAGAGTGACGTCACGAGTGTGTTTTAAAACACCCTCTGGTGCTGGAGCCCGTATCGCGGCAGTGGCGTCTGTTAATCGTCTTCTATTCTTCAGTCGTTGGAACGTTACGGCTGTAATGCTCACACAATATGTAACACCCCAGTCGCTGGAGTCCCTCCACGAATGTGGCGGCCCATACATCTTCTTCGCCCCCAGTCGTCGGATTCCGATCCTAACAATGTCGGCTCACCAGTCTGCTTCACCCTTACAGGTAAGTATAGCGCGTCGTCTCTACCCTCACGGCTGCTGCGACCCGTCTATAGACACGACCCGTTGGTGCACGACTTCACTACGACCCTTCAGGTAAGAATACGCGTTCAGCTCGTCCTCTATAGCCGTCACGACATTTACGGTATATATTGTGTTATAATCGCGTATGTATGCTGGCAGGGTCGTCATCCGAGCTGTCGGCTCTGTAGGCTCTTCCGGGACATCACTTAGTGTGGACATATTGCCACAGAAGGTACCAGCGTGAATGACTGGATTCGTCGAAAGCGTTCAGCATACATATAGACACACTACCATCAGACAAATCTCCCACAACCATCGTGTGCTTCCACACTATCCCTCGTATCGATACTCTGAAGGCATACGGGAACCGTCAGCTACCTTGCTGGAGTGGTACCTGGAGTCTTGAAGAACTGGTTCCACATCTGGGTCAAGCCGCTGCCATATCCTGCGGCTAATCAAGGAGATAGATGCCCAGAGTCCACGAAGCACATCGCTCTGACTGACCCGATTTACGCGGGTGGGCATTATTACAAGCGTCTAGTCCGTCATTCATAATCCAGCCATCGTCCATTAGAGAATATCCGCGTCCATAATCCAAATTACAAGCGTCTAGTCCGTCATTCATAATCCAGCCGTCGTCCATTAGTGAATATCCGCGTCCATAATCCAAAGACCTATTTCATATTCCATATAACAGTATTAGCACCAAATTCAAAAAGACAATCATAGTATACATAAACATAAGCTTGTTTCTTGCAAGAGAGAAGCGGTCAACAGTTTTCAATGATGCCGCCAAGACATCAAATATCACATCCGTATCGCTGATCAGTATTCTTAATCCATAATATTCGTTGTAAAGTCATCATCTAAAGAATGATGTATCTCAGTCACGCTTTGATTGTGACTGTTCATATGAGTACCATGAGGATCTTGAAGTACATGGGTTCATACGGCCCCTAGCCCCGGGTTAAGCGGAATTAGACACAAGTTACGAAACGTAGCGCCATAGATCTTGCACGCTACGTTCGTATTTTGCTATCAGCATGCGATATGTATCGCCAAATTTGAGAAACTTTGAGTGGAGGCGCTTGGTGGAATAGCCCTGTTTTATAAGTTTCTGCAACAATGTTTTGTGACGTTGGTTAAAATCATCACATTTAACACAGGATCTAGCAAATGCTACTAAGCGAGATATGTATACGCCATATGCAGGTCCCACTGGAATATTACTATCCAAAAAGGGATAGTTTACGATGTCGAAATTGTAATCATCTCTTTTGTCATAAAGTCGACGAGAGTCATAGTATACATAAACATAGGCTTGTTTCCTGCAAGAGAGAAGCGATCAACAGATTTCAATGATGCCGGCAAGACATCATGATGTTACAAAAATATCAAATCATATCACTGCTTCTCCTCGGTTATGAAGCGCGGGCTTCGGTCCCTGGGGCTTGGGTATGACGCGGACGATCGTCTCGGGGGTTGGGAGGTGATCGTTGAGGGCAGATCGTCCCCGTCCTGGGAAACTCCTCTTAAGTTCTTCCCTCAGGGCAGCAATCTCTACTCGAAGATGGGCCGTCTCGTTCTACTTTTGGAACATCATGATGTCTTGTCGGCATCATTGAAAACTGTTGACCGCTTCTCTCTTGCAGGAAACTAGCCTATGTTTATGTAGACTATGATTGTCTTTTTCAATTTGATGCTAATAATGTTATATGGAATATGGAATAGGTCTTTGGATTATGGACGCGGATGTTCTTTAATGGACGACTGCTGAATTATGGATGACTTCGCGCGGCACTACCAGCCTTTAAACAGTAGGTCTTCTCCAATTACCTCAAAGAATTGGTCACGGGCCAGTGTATCTTGGACTTCATCACCGGCGTCTGGGTAGGCCATCTGGCTTAGTCTCACCAGAGCCTGGCCCAGCTCGGGTAGACCTTCTCCATTCTGTCGTCGTCTTGACTTGCTTACCAGCTTTGACTTACACAACTCCGTTTGGTTTGGCGGGGCGAAGCGTCTCTGCAAGACATCACGTAGGCAGGTGAACCTTGCCTCCCCTGGCTTCATCTTCAGACTGGGGAGAACCTGTTGTGCTGCGGTCAAGTATGTCCCTTTTTTCTGGCGTCCACCTGTTCAAGGCTGCGCAATGTGTACCAGGTTCTCTCTCTACGGCGTACTCCCATCGTAGGTCGAAGCCTTAACCAACGTCTTACGGGAAACATGGATGGTCGTAACCGTGGCCCGTCCACTGGTATCAGCCGCTGAATGTCGCACATCTGTGCTGGATGTAACCGTTGTCGCCTGCGTCTCCATTTTCTCAAACACGGAAGTGGCTGGATGTCCCGTCTCTGCATGGTCGCGACCCTCTCTTTGGGTATTACCCTCTTCCTCGACCCTGGGCGAGGAGGTGTACACTGGGGCCCCCATCGTCGTCTGGTTGATGGTCGATTGATGGTCGCTCGCGTCGTCTGCAGCTGTTCCGGGGGTAAACTTTTTAGTCCCTGTAATAACACTTGGATGGTCTTGATGTCGACGATGGCAGACGCTGAAAGCTCGGACGGTGCTCCTATGGAGCTCACGTCTTCTGTCGTTGTCAAAGTCGCTGAACCAGGTAACCCCATCTTCAATCGCTCTCTTCCTTGTAGGATAGCCCGTAGACCCGCTATGTCTGGACGCCTCGGTGTTGCTAGGGAACTCATGGGTAATGGCGTTGTCGGTCAACTCTGGCAGTCAGTTGTTCTCTTCTGTTTGTAGACCAGGCCAGATTCCACCGCTGCCGCCAGTTTTTCGTCGTGTAATGTGTACGATCAGGACACTTGTGGTGTTTACGAAAAAAGAGATCCGGGGTTAGAAAAGATGATCACAACCCCACAAGGATGACCGACGCCGATGTAAAGGCCTATTAATGTATATTCTACACAAATAGCATAAGCGATTACAGATCATAGGATAGAACCGCGTGGCTTAGAAGGAGCGTCTACGGAGATGCAACGTTATGCAGAAGAATAGTATTTACATATATGTACGGATACCAGGAGAGTGTATGCAAATAATCTTGATGTTATGTACAAATACCACGAGAGCGTTTGCAAATATATAATTTTACCGTTCTGTCCCAAATAATATAAGACAGTGGATGCATATAATCTACAGCTAATGGACAGTTATGGTAGATATTTGTATGGTAAGCGTCGTGTGTCAGGGCGCCCTGGTTGCTGGACTTTCTCTTGGCGGACTGGTTGCTGGCCCTTCTCTTCTCTTCGCCTAATAAAGGACGGCCTGGCTGCGTTCAGCTCGTCCTCTATAGCCGTCACGACATTTACTTTGATATATATTGTGTTATAATCGCGTATGGGCTCATTGTAACCACGTTAATATCTGTACAACGAAGGTCGCGACCCTCTGCAACCCAGACGCGACATTTGCGACCCGGTCACGACACTTTACGACCTGGTCGGGATCCTCTGCGACCCGGTCACGACCTCACACATTTCACGATTTATCGAGGTATTTCGGGGGGAGAAACCCGTGTCCCGTCTTCTGGTGCCGTCTGCCATCGTTGTAGTGTCTTCAGTGCCCTTAAAGCGATTATACGATCGTCTGCAAAACGGTCGCGACCTTCTGCGACCTGGTCGCGACCTATTGCGACCCGGTCGCGACCTTTTTACGACCTGGTCGCGACCCTCACAGGCTGTTGGTTTATTAGAGATTCGTCCTAGTATTTCTGTATGTGTAGTGATGGTGGGGGAATCCCTTACTAACGTCGAATACCGTTTCGCGACCGACACTTGAGGCGGAGTTACGCTGACCACGTCCCGCAGCACGGACTGTTCAGTAAATCAGTGTCAGTGTCATACGATCTACTGGTATCGACCTAATTCCCTATTCTATACTGATATTTGAACACAATTTCCACCCATTGTCACTCGGTAATTCATGTCAGGGTACAGTATTGAAGAATATACCCCAGATTATCATAAACACGTCAGTCGGTTTCCCATCCTGTCGTGTTCCCAACACCTCTAGTACAACGCAAAAACACTGTTCCACACGGAAAATGCAAGCCGGCAATTTTACTTGGATTTGCAGCGTATTACAGAGGTTGTACTACCTAAAAGATCTACAATATTTTAGACTCCCAATCCGAAATATCTAACGTTGCGAACTGATCGCAAAGCGCGCCAAAATAATACAGTTCAGTCCGTAACTTGCGTGCTTTCTGAAGACGATATTGTTCTCCTTCACCCCTCTGAATTGTCTCCAGCTCTTATATAGCCTGTACACTCTCCGCACCTCGGATTGTCCGTTCCCAACGGACGGAGACGTTTCGGCCGCTCTGAAATCATATGATAGCGAATTACTAGAATAGCTTTCCATTCTAGAACCCGTAGAGAATATCCCACGTTACTGTTACTTTTTATCCTTCTCTGGTAAGCGACCTATAAAGGGAACTCCATTCTCGCCACGCTGGCCTGCATCTCATTACACGGTACATGTACAGCGGTTTCCCCATTCTCTAGCAGGATCACGGTGAAATTACAACGCATATTAGGGAAGTGGGAAGAGGTGCCGACATACTGACACAGCCATATGACTTCACAGTTTGGTCTTCTGGTTAACCTATTCTAAAGCACATACCAAGAATCTAACGATTCGTGATATTTGTTGTATCTCAGGTACGCTTTTATTGTACCTGTTCATGTGGCAACTTGGATGACACGACCACACGGCCCCTAGAACCGGCTTACGCGGTATTAGATGCAAATTGGAGAGCTATGATGGAAATGCGCTGACAACTCGTATATTGGTAATTGGTGAGCTGTGTCGCTGTGACAACTCGTACACTCGTACACCATCCATCTTCTAACAAAGTCGAGTTACGCTCTGCAAACGCTGAACCGTTACAAACATATACTGCTGAGACATACCATTCACATCATCACTGTACATGGCCGTAAATGAAGGCTCTTGAGATTGAAACACCAGTCATCCTCTACCTTCCTTTGCTCGGCTACACGGGGATTAGCCATAAGATATTGTGACCTGGTCACAACAGGTCAGAAATCCATACTATTAAAAGAGCCGGCTTGAAATTTCCCGTCTGTATGTATGTCTGTCTGCTACATATAGCGCCCGTTGACACTACTGCAAGTGGTTTAGAGCCACTAAACTTGGGACACATATCCTACGAGACAATACTTAAATGATGTTCAGTCAGTAGCTGGCCATCGTTCAAATTGTTTTCCCTATGTTATGAGTATATAAATACGACTGACCATATGGAATCATTGGATAGTGTACATGTACACTGTAGTCTTCAGGATCTTTGGCGCTACGTTTCGTTACCTATTCCGCTCAATAACCCGAAGCTAGGGACTGTATTTGAAAGTCGTGTGTAACAAATATCTTCAGGATGTGCACATAAACAAGTCATACAATATATAACACCCCAGACGCTGGAGTCCCTCCACGGATGTGGCGGCCCGTACATCTTCTTCACCCGCAGTCGCCGGGGTCCGATCCTAACAATGTCGGCTCACCAGTCTGCTTCACCCTTGCAGATAAGTATAGTGCGTCGTCTCTACCCTCACGGCTGCTGCGACCCGTCTATAGACACGATCCGCTGATGCACGACTTCACGACGACCCTTCAGGTAAGAATACGCGTTCAGCTCGTCTTCTATAGCCGTCATGACATTTACGGTATATATTGTGTTATAATCGCGTTTGCGATCATTTTAAACACGTTAATATCTGTACAACGACGGTCGCGACCCTCTACGACCCGGTCGCGAGAGGGTCGCGACCTTTACGACCCGGTCGCGACACTTCATGTCCCGGTCGCGATCCTTTACGATCTGGTCGCGACCGTCTGCGACCCTTGTGAAGGGCCCGTGGGATTACGAGTACATCTCCCGGCCGCGCACATCATACCAACGCCGCACCAGGAGGCCTCCTTCCATGACCAAGGTGTCGTACGCTCCCCATAGGACTTAAAGTGCGTCCCGCCGATGTCTGCACCCAGCCTTCATCCACTCAATCACCGGCAGTAGCTCGGGGTCTGCAGCTTGGGCCCCCGCAAAGTGATCGTTGGGGTGAGTTACGGTCACAGCTCTCGCAGTCGCAGCCTATCCCTGTTCGGTCTCCGAAGAACGACCACACTGCTTACATGGACGCCTGCTCATCGCATCAGCGTTCTGATGCTTGCGGCCAGGGCGAAACACGATGTCAAATTGATATGTCGCAAAGCTTGAATCCATCTTGCGAGTTGGCCATCCGGCTATTTGAATTTCATAAGCCACCTCAATGACGCGTGACGCGCGTCAATGACGTACAGTAGAAACTTTTTCTCGTAGAGGTAATGTCGGAACGACTTGACGAAGTGGGACACCGCGAGGAGTTCGCGCCGTGTCGCGCAATATGATTTCTCAGCTTTGGTGAGTACTCTGCTGCCATAGGCCACCACTCTCTCCTGTCCGTCGACCTTCTGAGACAAAACGGCTCCGGTGCCCAAGCCGCTGGCATCTGTGTCTAGGACAAACGGCTTAGCCACTTCGGGCATGGCCAAGATGGGCGCCGCTATGATCTTTTCCTTCAGGGTCTCAAATGCGATCTGACAATCGTCGGTCCACACGAAGCTCTTCTCCTTCTGTGTAAGTTGATGCGAGCGCCACCACGGTCACAAAGTCCTCTGTATCAGGGTCTGGGAGACTCGAGTGTCCCAGTCTCTCACAGTCTGGACTTTATACGGCTCCGTCTCGATACCAGTGCCGGACACGACATGTTCCAGGTAGGTGACCTTCCGGACGCCAATGACACACTTTGGGGGTTTCTGCTTAAGCCCGTGAAGTTATAGTCTCTGGAACACCGCCTCCAAAGTAGCAAGCATCTACGTAAAGGTCTTTGCGAACACGATGATATCGTCGAGGTAGATAAGGAAAGTCTCGTAGTGTAGACCGGCCAATATCGCTTCCATCAGGCGTTCAAAGGTTCCTGGGGCGTTACCCAAACGATACAACGCGAAACTGGTAATGTCCTTTCCTGGTAGCAAAGGCGGACTTGCATCGATCTTCGGGTGCCAATTCAACTTGCCAGTATCCCGACATCAAGTCGAGGGTAGACCACCACTGTTCCCCGTTCAGTGCATCAAGACTGCCATCGATCCTCGGCAAAGGATAGGCGTCTATCTCTGTGACGTCATTCAGTGTCCGATAATCGACACAGAAGCGAGATTTGCCATCTTTTTTCACCAGGAAGACAGAGACCCACCACGGTCCCTCGGAGGGCTCCACCACATCTCGTCGTAACATCTCGTCAAACTTGATCTCCCATCCCGCATGAGGGGGCGGTATTCTAGGTGGAATACGAATCGGTGGCGCATTCCCCGTCTTTATTTGATGCTGCACCCTCGTCATACGCCCAAGGTCATCGTCGTCGGCAGCAAACAAGCTGGCGTGTCGATTCAGCATTTGTTCCCTCAGCTGGGCTGTATTCAGACCGTCCATGGGCTTCATGTATGCTGGCAGGATCGTCATTCGAGCTTTCTGCTCTGTAGGCTCTTCCGGAACATCACCTGGTGTGGACATATTGCAAGAGAAGGTACCAGCGTGAATGACTACGAATTCTTCGGAAGCGTTCAGCATACGAATAGGCACACTTCCATCAGATGCAACTCGAGAAAGTGTTCTCGCCACGACTAGGCCGGTCTTCTCGGTGAATGCGCGCTCTCCCTCTACTAGTCCAATTTCTCCCGGCGGTGCGTTTTCCATCCTGGCCGGGGTAAGCATCTGGGTTCTAGGCGATATGGTGACGGTCTCAGCCAGGGCCAAACGATAACAATCCAAACTCCCACCAACCTCGCACTGCAGGTACTTGCCTTCCAGCTTCAATCGATGGCCCATTGCGTCAAGTATACATCTTTGGCGATACAGGAAGTCGTACCCCAAGATGGCGTCGATGGACAAATCCACCACAACCATGATGTGCTTCAACACCGCCCCTCGTATCGATAATCTGAAGTCTCCCTCTCCGAGTAAACGCACATGGGAACCACCAGCTACCTTGCTGGAGCAGTACCTGGAGTCTCGAAGAACTGGTTTCACATCTGGGTCAAGCTGTTGCCATAACCTGCGGCTAATCAAGGAGATAGATGCCCGGAGTCCACGCAGCACATCACTCTGACTGACCCGATATACGCGGGTTGGCATATCCCTGCTTCTTCCAGGGCGCCGACGATCGTACCGGGGGTTGGGAGGGTGATCGTTGAGGGCAGACCGTCCCCGCCCTGGGAAACGCCTCTTAAGCTCTTCCCTCAGGGTAGCAATCTCTACTCGAAGATGGGCCGTCTCGTTCTCTTCATCGTCTGGAGGCTCAGGAGGTATATCTTCTCAGGCAGCGGCTCTTGCCGTGGGGTCAGGGCGTCGATGCTGGGTGTCCTGGGAGGCCTCTACTTCCACTGCGGCATGTACAGTATCGTCTAAGGACTTCGCGCGGCACTGCCAGATTTTAAACAGTAGATCTTCTCCAATTGCCTCAAAGAATTGGTCACGGGCCAGCGTATCTTGGACTTCATCACCGGCGTCTGGGTAGACCATCTGGCTTGGTCTCACCAGAGCCTGGCCCAGCTCGGGTAGACCTTCTCCCTTCTGTCGTCGTCTTGACTTCAGCTTTGACATACACAACTTTGTTTTGTTTGGCGGGGCGAAGCGTCTGTCCAAGGCATCACGTAGGCAGGTGAAATTTGCCTCCACTGGCTTCATCTTCAAACTGGGAAGAACCTGTTGTGCTAGCCATCGTAGGGATACGTTCAAGTGTGTCTCTTTTCGTCTGGCCTCCACCTGTTCAAGGCTGCGCAATGTGTACCAGTTGATCTCTCTACGGCGTACTCTCATCGTAGGTCGAAGCCTTAACCAACGTCTTACGGAAAACAAGGAAGGCCATAACCGTGGCCTGCCCACTGGTATCAGCCGCTGAATGTCGCATATCTGCGCTGGATGTAACCGTTGTCGACTGCGTCCCTGTTTTCTCAACCACGGACGTGGCTGGATGTCCCGTCCCTGCATGGTCGCGACCCTCTCCTTGGGTATTACTCTCTTCTTCGGCCCTGGGCGTGGAGGTGTAGACTGGGGCCCCCATCGTCGTCTGATTGATGGTCGATTCGAGGGTAGACCATCACATCGTCTGCATCTGTGCACCCCATCCTCAATCGCTCTCTTCCTTGTAGGATAGCCCTATGTCCGGACGCCTCGGTGTTGCCAGGGAACACATGGGTAATGACGTTGTCAGACATCTCGGGCAGTCAGTTGTTCTCTTCTGTTTGTGGATCACAGTTGTTCTCTTCTGTTTGTAGATCATGCCAGATTCCACCGCTGCCACCAGTTTTTTGTCGTGTAAGGGGTCACGTCCAATTAATCGAGGCACTTTCGAGATGTCTTCGAGATGGATCGAGAAATTTCTCGCCTGTAACCGGGAGGGCAGAACCGGGACCCCAGACGATGTCTCCTGGTTTGCTCCCGGTTCTATCTCGATCGAAACGTCCCGGTTTTCGAGATGGTTACGAAATTGATCGGTAATCTCGAAGGGGGTCCCGGTTTCACCATGTCCGTGTTTTGTTGCCGTTAATTTGTACTATCTTAACTTATCAGGCGATTAGAGTTCTTGCGCTGGTATCATATTTATGGGGCGCTCGTCGCCTACGTATATCGCGGCCAAAATGAAAGATGTTTTCAATGTTATTCATCGTTTAACCAATATATCTATGTCTTGATGTTTCGTGAATTCAATTGAACGAAAACTTGCATTCATTTATATATAAAGTATGAATATATAAATTAGTGAACTTCGCGCATATCGATAATTGATTGTTTATCTGACTAGTATCCGTCGCGGAATAAATGACACATCAACTGGATTTGATCTTAATAATAATAGTATGGAATCGTGCGCTAATTATTTTTCTATAAAGTTTTTGTTGACCAAACATGGATCGTTTCAATCGAAATAAGAAGGCTATGTCAAGAGTTTGACTGGTGTATTACCTAGGTATGTCATTTGTTTTAAAATTTGGTAGTATTCATTGCAGATTCCATTTTTGTTATTAGAATTACTGTCTTATATAGTTCAAATAAAGAGATTACATCAACAACGTTTATTTCTGACATAAGCTTGCCCGGAAGTGGTTAGCGGAAATACTGGCAATGGGAAGTAGAGGTGTTGATAATTCACGCCACAGTGGGTCGGTGAAAACCCGTCGGCTTGAAACAACAGCGACGGAAGAAGGGTTAATTTCTTTGGAAAAAAACCTGAAACAGCACTGTTGGCGGGGGCTTAATAACATACTCACGTTCTATTATTTATTGCCGATTCCATGTATCCGAGAAATCAACCAAATAATGGAAGTAATTGCCGCCCAATTCAGAGGGCAATCAGTCTTTATACCAACGCTTACATACATTTAACTATAAACGAT
Organism: Hanleya hanleyi; assembly: GCA_036873755.1. Classification (NCBI taxonomy): domain Eukaryota; kingdom Metazoa; phylum Mollusca; class Polyplacophora; order Lepidopleurida; family Hanleyidae; genus Hanleya; species Hanleya hanleyi. Next base: position 61,545 of record JAVTVY010025320.1, read on the forward strand.
AACCACGTTTTGTTTGTCTGAAAACTTCGATCGAGCGTTTATGTTCATATTCTCCGGTTTTCATTGAATTAATTACCAGACGCTTCTGTGACCTTCGTCATCTCGTTTTGGAATTGTACCGCACTGGACGATAAAGATATTCCATTCTGATCAACTTTCAGGGGAACATATGGAATTTTATTCTAGACTTGCATAATTTATTTCAATTCGCAGTTCCTGGACGTATCTTATAAATTGATTCAAATTCTTAAAAAAAAACAGGTCCAAAATAACTGAAAAATAATGAGCCAGAATTGGCGATGCTTCTTTCTTCCCATTTATAACGTTCAGAGAAATTTCGCTGTCTTAGCAAGTATGCGACTACAGATCTCTAGACGGAATAACAGAATAATATTAAATGATTCATGTTCAGTCTAATTCACTTAAATGCATATGTATTCGCTGCCACACATTATATATATACCGAGCATACGCCTTCCGAATGATTCAAACCTTCATTTGACGGCCTCTCGATTCCATTCTCGAAGCACGTGAAGTTATTTCGAGGAGGATCGAGATGGTCTTGTGTTTCGAGAGAAAACCGAGAGCAAACCGGGACAACAATCGATAGAGATAAATCGGGACCCTTCGAGACGAGATATTTTTCGGTTTTACTCGTTTATCGAGAAACCGTCTCGATCGATTGGACGTGACCCCTACCGTGTACGAGCAGGACAGTTGTGGTGTTTACGAAAAAACGAATCAATAACCGGTCCACTGGCCTTCTGGCCGTCACCGCAGATAGCCCCTTCACTAGTAGAGATCCGGGGTTAGAAGAGATGATCACAACCCTATAAGGATGACTGAGGCCGATGTAAAGGTCTATTAATGAAAATAAACAAACAAACCTCCTGCTTGATTTCTACATCATTATATTCCGACTGCAGTTTCGAACTCAACTCAACTCAACTCAAAAAACTGCTGACATGTTTGAAACAGTTGGTCAGAGATTAAATACAATACATAAGGAAAACAACAATCAAGGTAACAGGCCGATCACTCTTGTTAAGTATATACATGCTGTGAACGATAGAAATGAAAATTTACCAGTTTTAACATGCCGTGTATTCCAATTTTCTGGTGAACACGAATTAACATAGGAAACATATGTAAGATTTAACAAGAGGTACAAAGGGGAAAGAAGAAAAACTTAAGGTTTATGGGAGCCGTTTAGCTCTGGAGCATAGTCTGGGTCGTCTGGAGCATACGGTCTATTAATGTATATTCTGCACAAATAGTATAAGCGATTACAAATAATAGGATAGAACCGCGTGGCTTAGAAGGCGTGTCTACGGAGATGTAACGTTAATCAGAAGAACAGCATTTACATATATGTACAGACACTAGGAGAGTGTATGCAAATAAACTTAATGTTACCTACAAATACCACGAGAGTGTATGCAAATATATAATTTTACCGTTCTGTCCCATATAATATAAGACAGTGGATGCATATAATTTACAGCTAATGGACAGCTATGGTAGATATTTGTATGGGTACGCGTCGTGTATCAGGGCGGCCTGGATGCTGGTCTTTCTCTTGGCGGACTGATTGCTGGCCCTTCTCTTCTCTTCGCCTAATAAAGGACGGCCTGGTTGCGTTCAACTCGTCCTCTATAACCGTCACGACATTTACTTGGATATATATTGTGCTATATTCGCGTCTGCGATCATTGTAACCACGTTAATATCTGTACAACGAAGGTCGCGACCCTCTGCAAACCAGACGCGACATTTGCGACCCGGTCACGACCCTTTACGACCTGGTCGGGACCCTCTGCGATCCGGTCGCGACCTCACAGATTCCACGATTTATCGACGTATTTCGGGAGGAGAAGCCCGTGTCCCGTCTTCTAGTACCGTCTGCGATCGTTGTAGTGTCTTCAGTGCTCGTAAAGCGATTATACGACCGTCTGCGAAACGGTGCGACCTTCTGCGACCTGGTCGCCAACGTTTACGACCCGGTCGCGACCTTTCACGACCCGGTCGCGACCTTTTTGACGACCTGGTCGCGACCCTCACAGGCTGTTGGTTTATTAGAGATTAGCCCTAGTATTTCTGTATGTGTAGTGTATTTATCTATATTCTGATGGTGGGGGAATTCCTTACTAACGTCGAATACCGCTTCCCGACCGATGACACTGGAGGCGGAATCAAGCTGACCACGTCCCACAGCACGGGCTGTTCAGTAAAACAGTGCCAATGTCATACGATATACTGGTATTGACCTAATTCCCTATTCTATACTGATATTAGAACACAGTTACCACGCAGTGCCACTCGGTAATTCATGTCAGGGTACAGTATTGAAGAATATAACTCCAGGTTATCATAAACACGTCAGTTGGTTTCCCATCCTGCCGTGCTCCCAACACCTCTAGTACAACGCAAAAACACTGTTCCACACGGAAAATGCAACCCAACAATTTCACTTGGATTTGCAGCGTATTAGGTTTGAACTAGCTAAGAGATCTACAATCTTTTAGACTTCCAAGCCGAAATATCTAAGGTTGCGAACCGATCGCAAAGCGCGCCAAAATAATACAGTACAGTCCGTACCTTGCGTGCTTTCTGAAGACGATATTTTTCTCTCTCTCTCCCCTCTGAAAATGTCCCCAGCTCTTATATAGCCTATACACTCTCCGTACATCGGACTGTCCGTTCCCCACGAACGGAGACGTTTCGCCCGCTATGAAATCATATCATAGCGAAATTACTAGAATAGCTTTCCATTCTAGAGCCGTGGAGAATATCCCACGTTATGGTTACTTTTAGTCCTGTTCTGGTAAGCGAGCTATAAAGGGAACTCCATTCTCGTCACGCTGGCGTGCATCTCATTAAACGGTACATGTCCAGGAGTTTTCCCATTCTCTAGCAGGATCACGGTGCAATTACAACGCATATAAGCGAAGTGGGAAGAGGTAACGACATACTGACAGAGCCAAGTGACTTCACAGTATTGTTTTCTAGTTAACCTATTATAAAGCACATACCAAGAGTCTAACGATTCGTGATATGTATCTCAGGTACGCTTTTATTGTACCTGTTCATGTGGCAACTTGGATGACATGACCAAACGGCCCCTAGCACCGGCATCAGCGGCATTAGATGCAAATCTGGAGAGCTATGATGGAAATGCTCTGACAACTCGTATATTGGTAATTGGCGAGCTGTGTCGCTGTGACACTCGTACACTCGTACACCATCCATCCTCTACCAAAGTCGAGTTACGCTCTGCAAACGCTGAACCGTTACAAACATATACTGCATCATCACTATACATGGCCTTAAAGGAAGGTTCTGAGATTGAAAGACCAGCCATCCTCTACCTTCCTTTGCTCGGCTACATGGGGATTAGTCATAAGATATTGTGACCTGGTCACGATAGGACGGAAATCTATACCATTAAAAGAGCCGGCTTGAAATATCCCGTCCGTATGTATGTCTGTCTGCCACAGATAGCGTCCGTTGACACTACTGCAAGTGGTTTAGAGCCACTGAACTTAGGGCACATATTCTACGAGACAATACTTAAATGATCAGTCAGTAGCTAGTCATCGCCCAAATTGTTTTTCCCTATGTTATGAGTATGGAATCATTGGATAGTGTACATGTACACTGTAGTCTACAGGATCTTTGGCGCTACGTTTCGTTATCAATTCCGCTCAATAACCCGAGGCTAGGGACTGTATATGAAAATCGTGTGTAATAAATATCTTCAGGATGTTCACATGAACAAGTGGGACAATATTCTCTATAAAGCAATATGAAAAGCTATCTGGATTAAAAAATTATTATCAGTGATACAGACTTAAACAATGTGAACATCATGATGTCTTGCCTGGACCAGTTGATCGCTTCTCTCTTGCAGGAAATTAGGTTATGTTTCAAGATTTCAATTCTAAACTACATTTACTCCTGTGTGACAACGTACCCCAGATTAATGCGTTCTACGGTGGAGAGACTAGGTTACGTGGAATGTAGGAGCAACCTCATTTCTGCTACTACATTCCAGTTAACCTAGCCTCCCCATCGCACAGCGCACTAATCTGTAGTACGTTGTCACAAAGTGTAACTCGAGTCTTAGAAAGAGCTGAACAGGGTATATTTCATTCGAAATATCATGACGGAAGAGCCTTGGGTTGTAACGTAGTATAAAACAGATATTTTAATCTCTCTCCCCTCTCTTTTTCTCTCTCTTTGGCCTAATTACACCAGTACCGTAATACTGCAAGATGCAGGCACATCGGACTGAACTAAAGGTCACAAACCTCCATTGAAGTTTTTGAGTTAAGATTATTATCAAGACTTGAATTCCGGCGAACATTGATTGGCCATTATACCTGACTGGGCCAGAAATGATCTGTGATGTATTTTAAAATGATTCTATAATATTTGACTCTCAAATTAATATACCACAACCACGTTTTCAAATTTTAATCGGAAAAAAATCTGGGCCAGTTTGATCGGCACCTCGGAAATTTGCCGTAATGGTGTCAGAGTAGTATATAGCGAGTGAATCGGCGCTACTTTCACCCGGATGTAGTGACGTCACGAGGAGGGTGTGAGGAGGAACCAGTAGCGCCATCTGTACACTCTGGACGCAAGGGAGACAACTCGATCTACCAGAGTTTGGCCGCCATCTTGAATTTTGTGGAAATGGTCCGATGGGGTCGTATGAGGTATCAAAGTGAAGCATTCGTGAAGGGGCATCTGATGGGCTGGGTGTGGGGTTGAAATATCGGCATTCTGCGCATGCGCGGTGGCCAAAGGGTATGGAAATAGACGTTTTGGGATCGAGCGGGGTTTCTAATGGGCCGATGGAGTTGTATGAGGTATCCATGTGAAGCCTAGGTGAAGGGGCATCCAGTCATGGGTGGGTGCATGTAAAATTTTTCATGAAAAAAAAAAAAACCGAACACGGACTTTATCGAAAAATCCGGGAAAATGCCTATATGGGGTATGGGGGTATGTAGGTCGCCGGGCTTAACGGGGCTTGCCTATCAATAGAGTTATCTCCCCCTAGTTCCAGGGTGGGTGTATGTAAAAATTTTCCTGAAAAAATACGGAACACGGACTTTATCCTAAATTACGGGAAAATGCCTATATGGAGTATGGGGGGTATAGGACCATCCTGGGAAACCTACTTCTCGACATTTGCGGTATAGGTTGTGGGTCTCGTTTTCTTAGTCTCGTCAAGACAAACATGATAGGAAGTGTCGCGGAGCGAATCGTTGAAATTTTTGGAAAAGGTTCAGGGAGACCCATATAGTCCCATACTAGGGGTATAGGACCAATGTTTGCCCCACTGGGAAACCTACTTCTAGACATTTGCGGTATGGTTGTTTGGATTTGTTTTCTTAGTCTCGTCAAGACAAACATGATAGGAAGTGTCCCGGCACGAATCGGTGAAATTTTTGAAAAAAGTCACCGCGGCCTGGGTAGGCCCATAGGCCGATACTGCATGGCTATGGGTGTATAGGTCCATACGGGATGGACGTTTTGGGGTCTAGGTGGGCCACTAATGGTCCGATGGGGTCGTATGAGGTATCAAAGTGAAGCATTCGTGAAGGGGCATCTGATGGGCTGGGTGTGGGGTTGAAATATCGGCATTCTGCGCATGCGCAGTGGCCAAAGGGAATGGAAATAGACGTTTTGGGATCGAACGGGGTTTCTAATGGGCCGATGGAGTTGTATGAGGTATCCATGTGAAGCCTAGGTGAAGGGGCATCCAGTCATGGGTGGGTGCATGTAAAATTTTTCCTGAAAAAAAAAAAACGAAACACGGACTTTATCGAAAAATTCGGGAAAATGCCTATCTGGGGTATGGGGGGTATATAGGTCGCCGGGCTTAACGGGGCTTGCCTATCAATAGAGTTATCTCCCCCTAGTTCCAGGGTGGGTGTATGTAAAATTTTTCCTGAAAAAATACGGAACACGGACTTTATCCTAAATTACGGAAAAATGCCTATATGGGGTATGGGGGTATAGGACCATCCTGGGAAACCTACTTCTCGACATTTGCGGTATAGGTTGTGGGGTCTCATTTTCTTAGTCTCGTCAAGACAAACATGATAGGAAGTGTCCCGGAGCGAATCGGTGAAATTTTTGAAAAAGTACGATATAGCCCCATATAGGCCCATACTGGGGTATAGGACTAATGTTTGTCCCCCTGGGAAACCCACTTCTCGACATTTGCGGTATAGGTTGTGGGGTCTCGTTTTCTTAGTCTCGTCAAGACAAACATGATAGGAAGTGTCCCGGAGCGAATCGGTGAAATTTTTGAAAAAAGTCACCGAGGCCTGGGTAGGCCCATAGGCCTATACTGCATGGCTATGGGTGTATAGGTCCACACGGGGTGGACGTTTTGGAGTCTAGGTGGGCCACTAATGGCCCGATGGGGTCGAGTGAGGTCTTATTTTGAAGCTCTCATGCAGGAGCACTTGACTACACTAATGGTTCGTACGTTGTCAATAGTCTGCGCATGCGCAGCCTGGCCGTAGTATAGAAAGCAGGCATTTTTGGGGGTGTGTGTGTGGGTGTGTTTGGGTTAGAGATGGGCTATTCACGATTCGAATGGGTCGTGTGAGGTATCCATGTGAAGCCTATGTGAGGGATCCTCTGATGGGGTGAGTGCGGGGTTGAAATATCGTCACTCTGCGCATGCGCAGTGGACAAAGGGGTATGGACATAGACGTGTTGGGGTCTAGGTGGGCTCCTCATGGGCCTATTGTGTCGAGTGACGTATCCATGTGAAGCCTAGGTGAGGGGGCTAGACTAGGGTGTCGTTTCCATTCTGCTGCGCAGGTCACGTGGGTTGTGACGTCACTTCCGGTTGGGGTGAATGGGGCGTGACCTTTGGACATGTCTAGACTTGTCTGTGTCTGTCATGTACTGGGGTTTTTCCCCACAATGGCATTTACCTTCGGACATGGTTTGGTGGGTCTGCGCAAGTGTGTGTGTGACGTCACTTCCGGGGTTTTTCAGAATGCTCAAACACTACCTCCAACTTTCCCGGCCCGCCCCGGCCGCAGCACGCGCGGGCGCGCGGATGATCTGATGCGGCAGCGCGTACGCGCGTCATCACCGGCAGTGCGTGGATGAATGTAGGGAGAGGTTAAATCGACGCCTATTTCACCCGGATGTAAAAATGACGTCACTTCCGGTTTTGTTGAATGGGGCGCGACCTTTGGACATGCCCAGACTTGTCTGACCGCCATTGTTGGAAAATGGCGGATAATGGCGGAAGGTGACAGCCATTGTGGGAAAATTGCGGAAAATGGCGGATAATGGCGGATACACCGCCATTGTGGGAAAATGGCGAATACGTTGACCGGAAAGACCCGAAGGTGAACGCCATTGTGGAAAACCCCCACAGACAGGTCAGTACATGCATTCCTATGATGTTCACGCATAATAAAAGGATTGATCTGTAATCTGTGTTGTTGTTGTTGCTCTCTTTTTTGGACTAACCCATCAGAATAGTACGTATCACGGACTACACCCGTAGAGCTACGTCTAGGCGCGTATGTGTGACCTGGTCTATAAAACACGTCTCTCTGGATCCCACACCTTCATTTCTACGGTTGCAGAGCCATGACGGAGATCCAGCCCTATGCGACTCGCATTTTACAGCATGCCACCGTGGTGAATTCACTCACGGGTTACCGAGCAGTGGTCCAGTCCATGTTTGCAGATGGCGACGACAACGAGGGGCGACGCCAGATCCTGAACGAGTTCACAGAAGCGGTCCTCGACAGAGTGCACTCGATGGAGAGGTGTGCCATCACCCACCACTACTGGACTATGACAGCCATCCTTGATGCTCGGGCTATGGACCAGGAGCGCTCACGCCGGAACCAGCGCCGGCTGGTTGGCCTCACAATAGTCTGTGCCCTATTGACCCTGGCGCTGTGGTATTGACAGTGGGACCTGACTATAAATACGAGGGTCAGACAGAGTGTGTGTCATTCAACGATCGTCATTGGAGCAAGCATGTCACCAGTCCTACGAGCCATCCTTCCCCTTACACCCCGGGTGGGGTTACACGTCTATGAAGATAAAGTCACCCTCGTGGAAGACCGTGGAGATGTTTGCTGGTCGCCCGCTGAGACCGTATCGAATACGGTTACGCTACACCGTGACGGCTGGACCAAATTTAAACGGGTGTTGAGCGGCGAGCTCGATGGACATCTCATCCACATAGACAATGCCATCTACGTATACCGTGGACCCTTCTTCCCACGCCTGGGCCGCTACCAAGACCCTACGCGAAGCTTCACCCTAGACCCCGATCTGTGGATAGCCTTCGAGAAAGTGGTGCCTATCGTGGACCAGCTGTTTACACAGGACGAGCGGTCATCAGACGAGCTGGAGTGGGCTCGTGCCCTGAAAGAATCGGCGGCAGAACCCAATGAACAACTGTCTAGCCATGAACCCGACGACGATGCCATTGATTACCCGGCTAGACTCAGTCAGCCCAGTGACATGACCACCTGATCCTTTGATCTCACGGGGTTCTCCCTATAAATACGAGACACAGTCAGATCTGGTACCATTCACGTACTGACCATGGCGGAGCATATAACACTGGCGTATCTCAGCTTGACCCCCGAGGTTTTCCTGCACGTGTATGCGGATAAGGTCGATATCATGGAGGAGGTGGGAGACATCTGTGATGCGGACCCTACACAACCCTGCCCGGCTCACATTCGTCTGTCCCGAGAGGGCTGGACCAAATTCAAACGGATGTTGTCTGGTGAACTGGACGGCGGCCTCATCCACTTGTGTCACGATGTGTACATCCGACGCGGCCCTTTCTTTGCTCAATTGGCTCGGCTAGATGGGGGTACAGTGCATTTTACCCTTCACCCTGATCTATGGTCTGCATTGCAAGATGCCGTGGTAGATGTGGATCAAGTGCTTATCAAGCGGTCATCAGACGAGTTGGACTGGTCATTTACCATGGGCACTGTGGAAGCCAATGAAGAAAATCAGAAAGAAACTCCAGCCCAAGATATACCCGTTATAAATAAACGATAGAGCCAGGGTGCATCATCATTTTGTCACCATGAAGCGCTGGGAGAAGGTGTTGGATAACTTATACTACAGTCCCGACAGTCCGGCGGCCTATTGTGCATTGTCGGCTCTCTATCGAGCGCCCAAACCCCAGGGGATACCACGTACCCAAGTCCGAGATTGGTTAAGAAAACAAGACACATATACCTTACATCGAGCTGTCCGTCGCCATTTTCTACGGAACCTCATCCACATAGACAATGCCATCTACGTATACCGTGGACCCTTCTTCCCACGCCTGGGCCGCTACCAAGACCCTACGCGAAGCTTCACCCTAGACCCCGATCTGTGGATAGCCTTCGAGAAAGTGGTGCCTATCGTGGACCAGCTGTTTACACAGGACGAGCGGTCATCAGACGAGTTGGAGCGGGCTCGTGCCCTGAGAGAATCGGCGGCAGAACCCAATGAACAACTGTCTAGCCATGAACCCGACGACGATGCCATTGATTACCCGGCTAGACTCAGTCAGCCCAGTGACATGACCACCTGATCCTTTGATCTCACGGGGTTCTCCCTATAAATACGAGAGACAGTCAAATCTGGTACCATTCACGTACTGACCATGGCGGAGCATATAACACTGGCGTATCTCAGCTTGACCCCCGAGGTTTTCCTGCACGTGTATGCGGATAAGGTCGATATCATGGAGGAGGTGGGAGACATCTGTGATGCGGACCTTACACAACCGTGCCCGGCTCCACATTCGTCTGTCCCGAGAGGGCTGGACCAAATTCAAACGGGTGTTGTCTGGTGAACTGGACGGCGACCTCATCCACTTGTGTCACGATGTGTACATCCGACGCGGCCCTTTCTTTGCTCAATTGGCTCGGCTAGATGGGGGTACAGTGCATTTTACCCTTCACCCTGATCTATGGTCTGCATTGGAAGATGCCGTGGTAGATGTGGATCAAGTGCTTATCAAGCGGTCATCAGACGAGTTGGACTGGTCATTTACCATGGACACTGTGGAAGCCAACGAAGAAAATCAGAAAGAAACTCCAGCCCAAGATATACCCGTTATAAATAAACGATAGAGCCAGGGTGCATCATCATTTTGTCACCATGAAGCGCTGGGAGAAGGTGTTGGATAACTTATACTACAGTCCCGACAGCCCGGCGGCCTATAGTGCATTGTCGGCTCTCTATCGAGCGGCCAAACCCCAGGGGATACAACGTGCCCAAGTCCGAGATTGGTTAAGAAAACAAGACACCTATACCTTACATCGAGCTGTCCGTCGCCATTTTCTACGGAACCGGGTCATCGTGGGAGGAATAGATGCCCAGTGGCAAGCGGATTTGGTCGATATGAGCGCCTTTGCCAAACACAACGATGGGAATCGGTATATCTTGACGTGCATCGATATCCTATCCAAGTGTGCGTGGGTGGTACCCATCCGGACGAAAACGGGGGCGAATCTCATAGCGGCGTTCAAAGACATCTTCAAGACCGGGCGCAAACCTTTGTATTTGCAAACCGACGAAGGCACGGAATTCCTCAACAGACCGTTCCAACAGTTTCTGAAAGCCCAGAAGGTGTTTTTCTTCCATACGTACAACGAGACCAAGGCTTCCGTGGTGGAAAGGTTCAACAGGACATTCAAAGGCCGCATGTATAAATATTTCACCTATAAGAATACAAGGCGGTACATCGATGCTCTCCCGAAACTTGTGAGGGGTTACAATCGAGCCTATCATCGGAGTATAGAGAGAGCCCCCATTACCGTGACCCAACGCAATGAAGCCCAAGTTCGGCGTGTCTTGTACCCCAGACCATCACAGCGAACGACGAAGGCGGTGTACAAGGTCGGGGACCCTGTACGGATCAGTAAAGTCAAAGGTCAATTTGAGAAAAGTTACTTGCCCAACTGGAGCGATGAGCACTTCCTGATTAAACGGCGTCTACCCCGACAGCAGCGAGTCTATGAACTGGAAGATCTTCAAGGGGAACCGTTGCTAGGGACGTTTTACGAGACGGAATTACAGCCTGTCGTAAAAACACAGCAAGACTACTACACGGTGGAGCAGATTTTGAAAACGGAACGTCGACGTGGCAAACTGTTTCATTTCGTCAAATGGCAAGGCTGGCCCAGTTCCTTCAATTCTTGGGTCGCTGCCAACCAGGTGAAACGACTATAAAGCCAGACACCACTGCCGTCATCCTTCATTCCACGTTCGACCACAGTGCTATGGACAAACAGCAGCTGCCTCTGAACACAGCGTCTCCCAAAACGCGCAAAGCACAAGTGGGCTTTGTGGTGCTATTGCTAACCCTGCTGAGTGTGTTGTACGGAGGTGTATTTAACGACGTAGCCTATGTCAGCACGTTACTTAACCAACTGAGAACACCAGTCACCAGTGAAACCGGTCTACAGATAGCACCAGTCAACCCCGTATCGAACCCAGTCAGCACCACACCCCGTGTACAAGCCACGTCGAGCTCCACACCAAGCTCTACACCTACACCAAGTACGCCCACTACGTCTGAAGACCCACCGGATTTCATCCCTCACAGTGAACCGACAACGACGACCCACGTTGTACCCACCACCATCATCATCCCTCGCAGTGAACAGACAACGACGACCGACGTTGTACCCACCACTCCAGTTCACTCGTACGAAATTTACAAGAGCGGGTTACCACGACAACGGATACACCTCGAACCATGGACCCTGGGTGGCAGCATCCCTTCACTTGCGTCATCGCAGGACCGACGGGTTCCGGCAAAACGCACTTCGTCAGGAAGCTCCTTCAACACGCCGACAGCATGATCACCCCACCTATTGCTCGAGTCGTGTGGTGTTACGGAGAATGGCAGGAAGCGTATGCAGCAATGCCCCACATCACGTTCGTGGAAGGCCTACCCAACCTGGCCGATTTGGAACCCGACACCTTGGTGGTTCTGGATGATCTCATGGCGGAGACGGATGCGCGGGTCACCCAACTCTTTACCAAAGGCAGCCACCATCGACAGCTCAGCATCATCTACATTGTGCAGAATCTGTTCAGTAAAAACAAAGAACATCGGAACATCAGCTTAAATGCCCACTACCTGGTGGTCTTCAAAAACCCGAGAGATACCACTCAACTGCTGCACCTGGCGAGACAGATGTATCCCGGCCGCACACCGTTTGCGTTGGAAGCCTTTAAAGATGCCACAACCCCTCAGCACGGGTATATGCTCTTCGACCTCAAGCAAGCCACCCCCGAGCACCTTCGACTACGGACCGGCATCTTTCCCGGAGAGGCCCACCGCGTGTACATGCAAAAATAATGTAAACACACCCACAGTGGCGCCCCCAGCTGGAGTGTGTTTTTGATGATGGGGAATAATAAAAAGAATGAATACCACAGCAGGGTTGACTTTGTCTCTGAGGTAGATAAAAAGAGCAGAGTTGTGGGTTCTAGCATTAGTTGTACATGATGTCTGCGCGAGTACGGAAGCACGCTCCCACGCTCCGTGTATTGAAGACGGCCCCACCCGAGTTAGTCCGAACCATTGTACGCGGTGCGGACCCTGACCTTGTACGCTGTCTGTGCGAGATCGGGTACAACCTGTTAAAAGGCAACGTACCACTGACTCCGGCTCAGAAGACCAAGTTGGCCAAGCATAAGACAGGTCTCCGAACCTTAGTCCAGAAGCGGGTGCCACAAACACAAAAGAAAAAGATGTTACAGAAAGGCGGCTTTCTCGGGGCCATCTTAGCACCGTTGGCCGCTTCCGTGTTGGGTCCAGTATTGGGTGGACTCTTCGGCCGACAAAGAACCACACGAAAAAAATGGTCCTCGTCGAACCACGGTTCCTTCAAAACCTCCAATCGCCCTACCCTGTCCCACCTACGGTGAAGACCATAAACACCCTCGATGGAGAGATGCAACAGATCTTACAGAGACCGGGGTTAAGCGACAGTGAGAAAGTACAACGGTACAATGAGACGCTTCAACGGTACATGACGTTCATGGACCAATACAAAACCCTCTCTACCCCACCACCACCACCACCACCACCACGTGACACACCGCCGACCTCAGCACCGCTCCAACAGCCGCCATTACCAGGGGTACCACCCACAGCCCCACAGTGGGTGGAAGACGAAGTGCTGAAGAGTGTACCTGCATCGTTCAAGAAACAAGCTGGCCTGGTATTACAACGGATGAAACAGAATCCTAACATGACTTGGAATGATAAAGGCGAACTCCTGGTACAGAATCAGGTGGTCCCCGGCACCCACATGACAGATTTAGTGAATGACCTGATGCGTAAACGCAGATCGCACACGGATCCTCGAGGATGGGAGGTCTTCGCTCAAGGCTTGAAAGACATGCATGTACCACAGGAATTGGTGGGGAACCCCCACCGCTGGGCCTTTATGCAGCGAACCCAGCAATCGCCGAGTGGCCCACTACCTTCTTGGGAATCCGAATGGGAACCGGAGTCACCTCCCAAAACTCCACCACCACTACGGGCACCTTCTTTTCAAACCTTTAAAAAACCACCCTTGATCAGGACACCCCACATCTCCAGAGCCGTGACACGTAGCAAGTCAACGCGACGAACACGACGCCGGACACAACCACCCAAGGCCTGGAACACCTATTAAAACCAACAGCAGCAGCAGGACAGCTCAGTCGCCATGTTTTACCTCACCCTACCCAGTAACAGTTCGCTGGATGTGTTTCCTGACAACACCGTGGCCAAGTACGTGACCCAGTTACCGCAACCGTTGCATTTACCTGGACGATGGGAATGTGGCCTCGTGGATATCCAATACCCTTACTCGTGGTACAACGTGCGAGCCAATGAAGTGTGGTACGAAGTGACCTACGAAGGAAAAGACACCCGACTCACCCTCCCCGAAGGCCAATACGATACTCCCTTCAAGAATCACGTGAACTTCGATTACAACGCACACAACGACAAGGCAGAGCTTGTCGTCACCGCCAACGCGAGTGTCGTACTGAGTCCTATCCTACAGCAAATGCTGGGCTTCGTTCGCTGGTCCCACCGCCCACCAAGGCGAGATCCCGATGGATATGAAGTCGGGTATTACGGACTCTACGTCCACTCGGACGTGGTGGACAACCACATCGTGGGCGATATCAACACACCTCTGTTACGGGTGGTGCCCATTAAAAAGACGTATGGAGATCAAGTCACCCACAGTTTCACCCACATGCTCTACCTGCCCGTACGACAAACCCACATCAACACGATCACGGTGGATATAAGAGATGACACGGGACGACCGGTGGCATTCGAACGCGGAAAAGTGGTGCTGACACTTCATTTTCGACAAGCACGTGCTCCCCACTTTGCATAATGAAAGTACCTTACGAGTGCGATGCACGCAGCTATATGGACTATTATGCCCAACAGGCCGGGGGTGGCTTTCCGGTTTTTAGTGGTGCACGCATGCAACGTGGACATGGACTGGGGAACATACTCGGAAGCATCGTCAAAACGTTCCTGCCCTTGGTGACGCGTGGGCCGGAGAACCCGCGCGCGCGCGCGCACTGGGAGGCCGGGGCCCGCCGGGCCGGGCCGGGCCGGGGCCGGGAAAGTTGGAAGTAGTGTTTGAGCATTCTGAAAAAAACCGGAAGTGACGTCACACACACACTTGCGCAGACCCACCAAACCACGTCCGAAGGTAAACGACATTGTGGGGGAAACCCCCAGTACATAACAGACACAGACAAGTCTAGACATGTCCAAAGGTCACGCCCCATTCACCCCAACCGGAAGTGACGTCACAACACACGTGACCTGCGCAGCAGAATGGAAACCACACCCTAGTCTAGCCCCCTCGCCTAGGCTTCACATGGATACCTCACTCGACACAATAGGCCCATGAGGAGCCCACCTAGACCCCAACACGTCTATGTCCATACCCCTTTGTCCACTGCGCATGCGCAGAGTGACGATATTTCAACCCCGCACTCACCCCATCAGAGGATCCCTCACATAGGCTTCACATGGATACCTCACACGACCCATTCGAACCGTGAATAGCCCATCTCTAACCCAAACACACCCACACACACACCCCCAAAAATGCCTGCTTTCTATACTACGGCCAGGCTGCGCATGCGCAGACTATTGACAACGTACGAACCATTAGAGTAGTCAAGTGCTCCTGCATGAGAGCTTCAAAATAAGACCTCACTCGACTCCATCGGACCATTAGTGGCCCACCTAGACTCCAAAACGTCCACCCCGTATGGACCTATACACCCATAGCCATGCAGTATAGGCCTATGGGCCTGCCCAGGCCGCAGTGACTTTTTTCAAAAATTTCACCGTTTCGCTCCGGGACACTTCCTATCATGTTCTAAATGACGAGACTAAGAAAACAAATCCAAACAGCCATACCGCAAATGTATAGAAGTAGGTTTCCCAGGGGGACAAACATTGGTCCTATACCCCCAGTATGGGACTATATGGGTCTATATGGGTCTCGGTGACTTTTTTCAAAAATTTCACCGATTCGTGCCGGGACACTTCCTATCATGTTCTAAATGACGAGACGTGAAAAACAAATCCAAACAACCATACCGCAAATGTATAGAAGTAGGTTTCCCAGGGGGACAAACATTGGTCCTATACCCCCAGTATGGGACTATATGGGTCTATATCGTACTTTTTCAAAAATTTCACCGATTCGCTCCGGGACACTTCCTATCATGTTTGTCTTGACGAGACTAAGAAAACGAGACCCCACAACCCTACCGCAAATGTATAGAAGTAGGTTTCCCAGGGGGACAAACATTGGTCCTATACCCCCCAGTATGGGACTATATGGGGCTATATCGTACTTTTTCAAAAATTTCACCGATTCGCTCCGGGACACTTCCTATCATGTTTGTCTTGATGAGACTAAGAAAACGAGACCCCACAACCTATACGCAAATGTCGAAAAGTAGGTTTCCCAGGATGGTCCTATACCCCCCATACTCCATATAGGCATTTTCCCGTAATTTAAGATAAAGTCCGTGTTCCGTATTTTTTCTGGAAAATTTTTACATACACCCACCCTGGAACTAGGGGGAGATAACTCTATTGATAGGCAAGCCCCGTTAAGCCCGGCGACCTATATACCCCCCATACCCCATATAGGCATTTTCCCGGATTTTTAGATAAAGTCCGTGTTCCGGGGTTTTTTTCAGGAAAAATTTTACATGCACCCACCCATGACTGGATGCCCCTTCACCTAGGCTTCACATGGATACCTCATACAACTCCATCGGCCCATTAGAAACCACGCTCGATCCCAAAACGTCTATTTCCATACCCTTGGGCCACCGCGCATGCGCAGAATGCCGATATTTCAATGCCACACCCAGCCCATCAGATGCCCCCTCACATAGGCTTCACTTTGATACCTCACTCGACCCCATCGGTCCATTAGGGACTCCCCTAGCTCCAAAACGTCTATTTCCATACCCTTTGGCCACCGCGCATGCGCAGAATGCCGATATTTCAACCCCACTCCCAGCCCATCAGATGCCCCTTCACGAATGCTTCACTTTGATACCTCATACGACCCCATCGGACCATTTCCACAAAATTCAAGATGGCGGCCAAACTCTGGTAGATCGAGTTGTCTCCCTTGCGTCCAGAGTGTACAGATGGGGGGGCAAACATTGGTCCTATACCCCCAGTATGGGACTATATGGGTCTATATGGGTCTCGGTGACTTTTTTCAAAAATTTCACCGATTCGTGCCGGGACACTTCCTATCATGTTTGTCTTGACGAGACTAAGAAAACAAATCCAAACAACCACACCGCAAATGTATAGAAGTAGGTTTCGCAGGGGGACAAACATTGGTCCTATACCCCCAGTATGGGACTATATGGGTCTATATCGTACTTTTCCACAAATTGCACCGATTCGCTCCGGGACACTTCCTATCATGTTTGTCTTGACGAGACTAAGAAAACGAGACCCCTCAACCTATACCGCAAATGTCGAGAAGTAGGTTTCCCAGGGGGACAAACATTGGTCCTATACCCCCAGTATGGGACTATATGGGTCTATATGGGTCTCGGTGACTTTTTCAAAAATTTCACCGATTCGCTCCGGGACACTTCCTATCATGTTTGTCTTGACGAGACTAAGAAAACGAGACCCCACAACCTATACCGCAAATGTCGAGAAGTAGGTTTCCCAGGATGGTCCTATACCCCCCATACTCCATATAGGCATTTTCCCGTAATTTAGGATAAAGTCCGTGTTCCGTATTTTTTTCAGGAAAAAATGTACATACACCCACCCTGGAACTAGGGGGAGATAACTCTATTGATAGGCAAGCCCCGTTAAGCCCGGCGACCTATATACCCCCCATACCCCATATAGGCATTTTCCCGGATTTTTCGATAAAGTCCGTGTTCCGGTTTTTTTTTTCAGGAAAAATTTTACATGCACCCACCCATGACTGGATGCCCCTTCACCTAGGCTTTACATGGATACCTCATACAACTCCATCGGCCCATTAGAAACCACGCTCGATCCCAAAACGTCTATTTCCATACCCTTGGGCCACCGCGCATGCGCAGAATGCCGATATTTCAATGCCACACCCAGCCCATCAGATGCCCCCTCACATAGGCTTCACTTTGATACCTCACTCGACCCCATCGGTCCATTAGGGACTCCCCTAGCTCCAAAACGTCTATTTCCATACCCTTTGGCCACCGCGCATGCGCAGAATGTCGATATTTCAACCCCACACCCAGCCCATCAGATGCCCCTTCATGAATGCTTCACTTTGATACCTCATACGACCCCATCGGACCATTTCCACAAAATTCAAGATGGCGGCCAAACTCTGGTAGATCGAGTTGTCTCCCTTGCGTCCAGAGTGTACAGATGGCGCTACTGGTTCCTCCTCAAACCCTCCTCGTGACGTCACTACATCCGGGTGAAAGTAGCGCCGATTCACTCGCTATATACTACTTGTCGGGCTGAATGAACCTATTTCTGACGGTTTTATCTCGAAAAAATTGTGGGATTGTATGCTGAATTTTCCATATGTTTGAGCTGAAAGGCCAGGCTACCTGGTGTGGTGGGTCATTTGTGGCGGCGAGTATTAGGGAATGTAGTTTTCTCAAGATGTGCTCCGCCAATTTATTACATATTAAGTAAGGCGAATATTTAGCGGTTTGTGACCTGTATAGACAAAAACGAGAATGGGTCTTTCTCCATTGTCACATGTTTAAGTGAGTTTTTCCTCCAGAGAGGCACAGCATCAGATATAAATGCCTATTTCCAGCCAATTTATTGCTTGTCCAGGTCGGACAGAATGTTATCGAGCCTAAACGTATACATTTTAGTCCATTGCGGGCGCCCGAACTGGTATTTCTTAGTTTTAGTCCATTGCGGGTGCCCGATCTGGTATTTCTTAGTTTACAGTCCAGATGTATTATTGCCTCACCACTATTATTGCGTCAGTACAGTTATTTTCAAACCATTCGTCGATATATTCTGTGCTGTTGAAACGTTTATTTGCGCATTCCGTTTATTGACTCCACACCCCACTTCACCGATCGTTCTGGTCAGTAAGCTCACACATTAAGTTAAGTCAATATATTCATAAACTGTAATCATTGCAAAGTAACACTGGTCTGGTTTGTCAAATAACTGCATTGAAAGGGCCTTCGCCGGATTCTAACTGGAGATATGATCCAAATCAGCGGTAAAATTTTGCTTTTATTTTCTATCTTCAATGGTCGGTTTTGTGTTAATAATCGTTATCCCATGCGTGGACAGATAAAATTGTGTGGACTGGAGTTAACGTCAGTAAGTATACAAATTAAAAATCCAGAAAATAAATTATTGAATAGTCTTTTGGGGTGAAATATCTCAATAAGTGTTTGACTACTCAAGGGTTCCAAAACTTAAGGGAAATATCACTTTAGTGTGACAATCGATAACTTTGCAAATACTCAAAGCAAGACCTTTATATTTGCATATGTAATTGATTGTTTGTTATTGGATCGACTACACAGTTTATTGGAATCTGAATAGATTTACTTGTTTGTAGGACAAAACGAATATCGGTCTTTCTCCAGTGTCACATGTTTAAGTGCTTTTTTCCTCCAGAGAGGCACAGAATCAAATATAAATGCCTATTTCCAGCCATTTTTTTTGCTTGTCCAGGTCGGATAGAATGTTATCAATCCTAAACGTATACATTTTTAGCCCATTGCGGGCGCCCGAGATGGTATTTCTTAGTTTACAGCCCAAATTTATTATTGCCTCACTACTACAATGGAATTGAGTTATTGTGTCAGTACAGTTATTTTCAAGCCATTTGTCGATATATTTTGTGCTGTGGAAACGTTTATTCGCGCATTCCCTTTATTGACTCCACCCCCCATTTCAGCGATCGTTCTGGTCAGTAAACTCACACATTAAATTAGGTCAGTATATTCACAAACTTTAATCATTGCAAAGTAACACTGGTCTGGTTTGTCAAATAACTGCATTGAAGGGCATTCACCGGATTCTAACTGGTCCAAATTAGCGGTAAAATTTTGCTTTTATTTCCCCTTTTCAATGGGTGGGGGGGGGGGGTCGGTTTTGTCTTAATAATCGTTATCCCATGCGCGTACAGATAAAATTCTGTGGACTGGATTTAATCTCATTAAGTGTGCAAGTTAAAAATCCAGAAAATAAATTATTGAATAGTCTTTTGGGGTGAAATATTTCAATAAGTGTTTGACTACTCACGGGTCCATATATTAAGTTTACTGTATCGTGTCCCAGTTGCGTACGGGTATATCACGGTTTTGCTTAATTACGGGGCAGCGCTTTTTTGTGTCCA
The DNA here is from genome assembly GCA_036873755.1 of Hanleya hanleyi. Classification (NCBI taxonomy): domain Eukaryota; kingdom Metazoa; phylum Mollusca; class Polyplacophora; order Lepidopleurida; family Hanleyidae; genus Hanleya; species Hanleya hanleyi. Next base: position 81,488 of record JAVTVY010025320.1, read on the forward strand.
TACAAACTATTAAGTTTTCTGAAAGCCCTTGATTCAAGGAATTTATATGAGTAAATAACTTTCTCGAATTTATCACAAGAATCGATTTATTTGAAGATAAATGATGTCATTTAGAAAAGTATAGTCTTCAAAATCACGCGCTAATAACTCTCTCAGTTTCCATCAAACAAACTTGATTTTTTAAAATAATGAACTTTATCATTTGAATAAAAATAGGTTGCCACAGCTCTTTTAGTTAGGAACTAGAAGTTATTTTATCGTCGCGCAAAGTTGAAAGATTGAAGAAATCTACAAAAACTCGACCCCTCTCCACTGAATTATAAATAATTCATGAACAGTGCCGAACTCATAAAATTTGAGGCAACATTTTGAGGATGTACATGTTTGGAACATTGTGTCCAAAGTTCATGTTTGTACATCAAATAACAAGAGAGATATTAGAACGGGAAAAAAAACACTTTTTGGCGAAAAACTAAATGGAGAAAACCGCCAAAATCCAATCAGCATTACTGCACCACGAATGGCTTGAGTTTTAAAAAGTTACTACAATGCACTAATTTTCATAATTCCTTATTCCCTCTACTCGTAGGTTTGACTGTGTACTCTGGTATAAGGCAAAAACATCGAGATTTTGAAGCTTCGACCCGATACAGTAACCTTAAGGGTAATATCACTTTAATGTGACAATCGATAACTTTGCGAATTTTCAAAGCAAGACCTTTATATTTGCATATGTATATGATTGTTTGTTATTGGATCGGCCACACAAAGTTTAGTGGACTCTGAATAGATTAACTTGTTTGTACATACGGAGATATCTGGTGAACTCGGACCCTATTCTGACTCAACCAGGAAAGCAAGAATTTGCTGGAAGGCTCTTAAACTCGTTATCTTACTTTTCGGTCAGAGTTTGTATCAAGTTATTGTGGACACGTCTATACTCATACATCCCCCATTACTTTCATGTAGCTTCCATAATGACGGCAATTGCATCTGGAATGCTATTGCTAATGTTCTCACCGGTAACAGTTTATTTTTTTTATTTTTTTATTTTTAATGGGTATATTAATTCTGATTTTAAAACAAAAGAAGTGAGGCATGCTTCCTCTATACCCAAGATGTCGTTCATATTTACCAATTTGATGGAACCTGGTATTGCTGCCGGTGGCTAAATTTGTTTTAGTTCCTTAGTAACACATAGTTACAATATAATGCCTATAGTTTGGGTTCCACGAGAATGAAAATATGCGGAAGATTCGTGACAACAGTCACACCTTTCTGCGAACTTTGTCATCTGTGTTTGGGCATCCGGGCAGATTAGCAACAGATGATACAGCGGGATACGTGACTGACTGCGGGAGCCCGAGTTGACGTGAACTATAAAAAACAAGTCAGAACAAGATTATAGATTGTCTCAAATCTATCTCTTCCGTGCGGCGTTGGTGATGGTGCATCTGGTGAACTTCCTTGTTCAGCTACGGAACGAAAATAAAACTTAGAAGTTGAAATGCTATAATTAGTATGTATTACTCTGGTCAAAACCTGGCACAAGTATGGTTGGCCATCCCTGCCAGAATTCGTCATTTACAGGATGCCTGTAAATAATATATACCATGGTATAAAATGCCAAGCCTGCCATAATTCGTATTTACAGGGTGCCTGTAAATGCCAAGCCTGCCATAATTCGTATTTGCAGGATGCCTGTAATTATTTTGTACCATGGTATAAAATCGCCAAGCCTGCCACAATTCGTATTTACAGGTTACCTGTAAATGCCAAGCCTGCCATAATTCGTATTTACAGGATGCCTGTAATTATTTTCTACCATGGTATAAAATCGCCAAGCCTGCCACAATTCGTATTTACAGGATACCTGTAAATGCCAAGCCTGCCATAATTCGTATTTACAGGATGCCTGTAATTAATTTAGCCGTAAGTCGTAAATTTACGCCTTCTTATCATTTCCACCAATGATATGCGCTTTTACAAATTTGGTGCCGGGTTTTACGCAACCTCCAAACAGGGCTATCTCCCCTCCTGTCAGTCGATCGACCCTGCCCTCAGTAAATTATACAGGGCGAAACATTCGCCCTGGTAGTCTCCGAACAGTAAGTCTTCACCACGCCATGTAGCCTATGTCGGAGATTAAAAGTGCGAGATTATCCGAACTGTTCGGTATCGCAACAACTTGAATTAACCAGAATTAATCAAGTGCAGCACATCTGTACTTAAATAACTGTTCGTCTCTTTACAACAACAACATTTGGACTACATCAAGGCATGGAGCCTAATATAGATGGTCAAAATTTCAATGGTCAAAATTTGGACGCCGACAGTGATAAAACTAAGCCCCTTGATTATTTTATGACCGCTTATCTTACCACATGCATGGTGGGCTGACTGACCAGGCTTTCAGGGACTCCCGGCTAATTCCGCAATGTTCCGCGGTGGTATGAGTATGTTTTAGGGAGTTAAATCATGATAATGTAAATGTGTTAAAAAAGGCGATTTTCGCTCGTGTGAGCACCCTAATCGAATGTCAATATGTAAAGCAGCCAGCCATCTCACCAATGTGTCCATTCATATTATCCGGAAGTCTCCGGAAAATATTTTATTTTACGAGAACAATTCACTCAGCTTGAATATATATGTTCATTCGTCCATATATCTGGATGTAGTGGACGGATTTCAACGTTTTTTGCACCAAAAGGCACTTCCCAAGCCTGATTTCCTGGCTACCATGATTTCCAACTAGAGCCATTATTTACAGATTGGTCGGTTTACGGTTGGTGGTAATTTATCTCCGCCCAGATTACTGTAACCAGTGTTGAAAAATGGACCAGAGTTTTAAGACATCAAGTGCATTGATTGCTGTCAGTGGCCAGACCTGAACACACAGGTGATACGTGGTGAGACGTTAATAAACAACTATCTATCTATCTATCTATCACAGGACAGGGTCACAGCAATAAAACCAGCAGTGTCAACAGATTAAGACCTCATTATCTAGCCTGCTTGCTTTGATATTTCTTTGAGCAGGGTTCTAAGCGGATTAAACACAGACGGTGGTAGATGAGACTGATAAGATGTTATTCCCCCCTTCTTCTGTAGGCTCCATGATCAAGGCTAACGGTCAATTGTTTGAAAACAAATCAGCGATGCTTGCCTTGTCGGAATTAAATGGTCCCGCACATTCACATCTGCAAAATTATATATCCTCGTATTTAGTATATGGACTGTTTTTGGCTGGTAAAATTCAGGTTTTGTGAAATGAGGTTTTGGTACATGGCTATATATAAATTGACTGAGAATAGGGTCGATCGACAGGCAGAAGGGAAGATGACCCGGTTTGGAGGTTGTGTAAAGCCCGGCACCAAATTTGTAAAAGCGTATATCATTGGTGGAAATAATAAGAAGCCGTAGATTTACGACTTACGGCTAAATGAATTACAGGCATCCTGTAAATACGAATTGTGGCAGGCTTGGCGATTTTATACCATAGTACAAAATAATTACAGGCATCCTGTAAATACGAATTATGGCAGGCTTGGCATTTACAGGTATCCTGTAAATACGAATTGTGGCAGGCTTGGCGATTTTATACCATGGTACAAAATAATTACAGGCATCCTGTAAATACGGATTATGACAGGCTTGGCATTTACAGGTATCCTGTAAATACGAATTGTGGCAGGCTTGGCGATTTTATACCATGGTACAAAATAATTACAGGCATCCTGTAAATACGAATTGTGGCAGGCTTGGCATTTACAGGCACCCTGTAAATACGAATTATGGCAGGCTTGGCATTTTATACCATGGTATATATTATTTACAGGCATCCTGTAAATGGCGAATTGTGGCAGGGATGGCCAACCATACACAAGTCCTGAAATAGCAGAAGAGAACGGGATAAAGTTCAGTACAACAGGATTTATTTCCAGGCACAATGCAGACGGAAACCGCCAGTTTACATATAGAACAAAAATAAGAATTCAAAACCAATTCCAACCAATAACAGTAACAATGTTAATCACTTGGATTTTGCGCAACGGACTTATCCTAGTCTCATGGAGTAACGTTATGAACTGTGTTAGAGACTATTATATTAAAAGGAATATGACATTAATTCATAGACATCGCCTTTCACCTCTGGGGCGCCAGGGGGCGCCACCAGCTCAAGGTCACGTGGAGGTCAAAAGTAGTTCCGGCAACCTGTAACCTTTGTATTCCTCCGCGGACAGAAAGTAGTCCGATGTCAACCAAGTGACTTCCAATGTTAATGTATACGGGGAATGCCTAAAAAGAGTATGGGAATGGACGTTTTGTGACAGGGGTGGGTCCCTAGTGGACCGAATGGGTCGAGTGAGGTGTCAAAGTGAAGCGCTCCTCGAGGGCCATTCAGTCATGGGTGGGTGCATGTAAAATTAGGATTTTTTCCCGAAACTATAAAAAGCGGAACACGGACTTTACCCCTAAAATACGGGAAAACCCCTATCAACCCTAGCCAAAAGGGCTAATATCGGCCTCCGGACTTATTGGGACCTGCCTATCAAGTCAATGGGGTGGGTGCGTGTAAAATTAGGATTTTTTCCCGAAACTATAAAAAGCGGAATACGGACTTTACCCCTAAAATAGGGGTAAACACCTATCAACCCTAGCCAAAGGGCTAATATCGGTCCCCGGGCTTATTGGGGCCTGCCTATCAAGTCAATGGGGTGGGTGCATGTAAAAGTAGGATTTTTTCCCGAAACTATAAAAAGCGGAATACGGACTTTACCCCTACAATAGGGGTCTGTATTATACAATATAAGGGAAAATGCCTGTATGGGGTATGGGGATGGTCAATTTTTTTTCGTGGGCTTTACTATGGCTTGTGGGGTCGCGTTTTTCTCGTCTCGCCAAGAAAATGACAATGGGAAGGGTCCCGGAGCGAATCGGTGAAATTTTTGGGAAAAGTCACCGAGGTCTGTATATAGGGCCATAGGCTGGCTATATGGGGGTATAGGTCCAACCTGGGAAATTCACACACGTTCATTGTGATATGGATTGCTTGGATTTGTTTTTCACGTCTCGTCATTTAGAACACGATGGGAAGGGTCCCGGAGCGAAACGATGGAATTTTTGGAAAAAGTCACCGAGGCCTGGGTAGGCCCATAGGCCTATACTGCATGGCTATGGGTGTATAGGTCCATACGGGGTGGACGTTTTGGGATCTAGGTGGGCCACTAATGGTCCGATGGGGTCGAGTGAGATATCAATGTGAAGCCTATGTGAGGGGGCAACCGATGGGATGGATGTGGGGTAGGAATATCGTCATTCTGCGCATGCGCAATAGACAAAGTGTATGGAAATAGACGTTTTGGGATCCAGGGGAGCCACTAGTGGGCCGATTGGATCGAGTGAGGTATCAATGTGAAGCCTATGTGAGGGGGCATCTGATGGGATGAGTGCGGGGTTGAAATATCGTAACTCTGCGCATGCGCAGTGGACAAAGGGTATGGAAATAGACGTGTTGGGGTCTAGGTGGGCCACTAGTGGGCCGATGGGATCGAGTGAGGGAGGGAGGGAATTTGGCTTAATGTCACACTCAAGTTTGTTTCACTCATATGGTGACAGTCAGTTTGGTTGGTGGAGGAAGCCGGAGTACCCGGAGAGAACCACCGCCCTTCGGCAAGTAACTGACAAACTTGCACACATGGACCAGCTGGGCTCGAACCCGTGCCGGTTCAGTGGTGTGAGGCTAGCGGTCACCAGGGATCGAGTGAGGTATCCATGTGAAGCCTATGTGAGGGGGCTAGACTAGGGTGTCGTTTCCATTCTGCTGCGCAGGTCACGTGGGTTATGACGTCACTTCCGGGGTTCACCTCCAAACCCAGAAGAGTTCCAATGTTCCCTTAGACGTCCGGATGTTCAACCTCCGGGGGTTTTCCCGGCCCGGGCCGCCCCGGCCGCAGCGCGCGCGCGCGTCATCACCGGCAGTGCGCGGGTGAATGTCGGGTGAAAAGGTCAAAGGTCACATCCAGGTCAAAAGGTCCAAGGACTCCCTTTCGGCAAGGTTCGGAGACAATGTTGCGGCATCGATATACAGAGCTTGAACCCCAAAAGGGGATTGTAAATTAACCTGGGAAGGATGGGCAGTTCCATTTGGACCAATCAGCGGTCGAAAAAAAGAGCCAATGAGCGATCGATAAAAAGAACCAATGGACGGGTACTAGAATTTCGCTCACGTCTGCGCCTCCATCCGGGTACTGGTATGAATTCGCCTACGTCCGCTCCTACATCCGGGTTCTTGTACACCCGGGTAATGTTTTCTGGACATGGATGGGTTAGCTTTGGCTCCATTCTAGGCCACTGATTGGCTAATACGGTGTTCAAAGCCAGTTTCATGCATTATGCTCATATAGAAAACACACAAGACAGGTTTTTTTTGGTGAGATCTCATTTTGTTTTTTATTCAGTAACAACAACAACGTGAGAACAACCACGTGAAAACTGAAGCCCAAAACAGGGGGCTTGTAAACTTAAGCCCAGAACAGGGGGCTTGTGTACATTGAAAGAACTTAAGCCCAGAACGGGGCTTGTACATTGAAATGATGGGCGGCCCAGTCATATACGAGTACATCGCGGTCCTCGGCCTTGGGATACTCGTCAAACATCTGTACGATGGTAGATAAGGTCCTTCCCCGGCATCGATGGTACAGGTAAAACAAGCAATATTGTCCGCACACGCTACTGGTCAGGCTTTGCAACGTTTGACTGTTCCAACACCACGTCTCTGTGCCTTGATCCATGTTAAATCGGGATGGAGGGGTGGCAGGCCGTACGGGTCAAAGTATTCGCCCTGCTGTTCTGTCAAGTACACGCCCACCCAATGTTCACCGGGCCGATCCATCGGGTCCGTGTTGAGAACGTATGCAGCAGGATACACACGGTCTAATGGGAACACATCTCGGGCGAACACCCCTTTAAAGACCATACGTGTCCCTGGGTCATTCTCCAGCACGGTGGTTATCTGGTCTGTATCCATGTTAGGGACCGTTCAGAATTTATCTTGAGGGGGGGGCCGGTGGAAATTCAACTGATGACCCTAAGTTATGTGTGACCCCCCCTCCTTTGGCTGGAAGGTTACCAGTGACCCCCCCTCACCTGATACCATATTTATCAATGACCCCCCCCCGCCATCTCACCACAAGGTCATTCCCCCCATGGACATTTCCCCCAGTGGGCATTTCCCCCGGTGGACATTTCCTCCAATGGACATTTCCCCCACCCTACAATGTATTTTGAACATAGTTTTTAAATAATTTGGCACATCATATATTATATAGCACATTTTTAAACAATATAATGGATCACATAGTGATAACATATAAATCATATACATATTATATATTTTAACATTTTAAGAAAACATTATATCATGGTAAAATAAAAGATGTATTTTTAAACAATATTATTTTGTTCTATTTTTTACCTCAGTTTTCACTTCAGTTCGGTTTTATGCTCATCAAATGGCTTCATGACGCCGACCAACGAACAGTTAATGTTACGCTATATACCATGTATACATCTTTTATATTGTTTTAAAATGTGCTGACTGTATAATACTGATATATACTGTGTATATGTATAATATCTTATCACTTTGTGACTCAATTATCATAAAACATATGTGGAAATCCTTATATCTTTATAGAAAAAAAAAATTGCGTTATTACAAAATTATTTAAAAACCATGTTCAAAATAACCTAAAAATATAGGGTGGAGAAAATGTCCACTGGGGGGAAATGTCCACCGGGGCAAATGCCCACTGGGGGAAATGTCCGTACACCATTCCAACATAGCCAGGGGCACTAAATGATGCAGTGTGGAATTATATTAAGACCAATTGAAAACACGTTAATAATATGAAGAGCTATTCGTTGCTAAAGTGATTCGCGATATGAAAAAATGACAGGGAACGTGACACAGTTCTGCATTACGACGTAACTGCGAGGAGCGAGGAGATTACATTCTGTATGACGTATTTATTCGCATTCACCGGTTTGAGGTAAAATTATGTCATACTGCATCATGATGCTCAGGGAAACAATGAGGTTATGTTTGTTATACTGACACAGAGATCAACTTTATGAAAATACGGACGAATCCGATATGATTAATTTCATGCATTCATCATGTCGGCTTCGCTACAAAAACCCTGCAAAAAATAGACAGCGTTTTATTATTATTATTATAAAACTATTAAAATTATTATATTTTATAATATTATTCTCATCATGACATTAACTACCGTCAGTGGAACTTGTCTTGTAGTACGCCACAATTTATTTCTGCAACTTTGGGGCAGCATAAATTATTGAATGGTTTGTTTCAGTCTCAAAATGTAGGCTATATTCATTTAGCTAGTTAATGTCCACAATGTCCAGGCTGCACTGCACCTCGATGTGTTTAGATAAAGGATTTGCTAGATGCACTGTGTACTAACTCAAATCTAGCTGGTATGAATAGGGGCCTAGCTTTTAATACATCTTGAGAAGAGTAAATATGATTATAAAGCCATTTACCAGTGTCATGTCCTACTACTGTACACCACAGGAGGTTTGTACATAGATTAATGCTAACAGAACATAGGTCTATCTATGGTACTGTATGTTGTTTAGGCTTATGATAAACCATAGAGCCTACTGTTTTGGTAGGCTCCATGGATAAACAAAGCCGTGTTCTGATACATGTGTTTCCTGATCTAAAGTCCACCCTGGTTCTTCGACCTAAAAAACATGAAATTCATACAGAAGCTCAAGAAATCCTAGCTGAATAGCTGTCCATTTATCATCATCATTTATCAAGTTACTGATGACCCCCCCCTCTACACACAGTCTAGTTACACATGACACCCCCCCTTCGTAGGGCTCGAAGTTATTGGTGACCCCCCCTCAAATTCCACCGGCCCCCCCCCTCAGGATAAATTTTGAATGGTCCCTTAGGTGGAAAAGTCACACAGGACGTTGCGCGCCTTGTCCACTTGAATGATGTTGTCAAACTCGGCGTAGCAGATCACATTGACGGTGGTCTCCAGGGCTCGTGCAAAGTGGATTTCCAACCGTAAATTGCCTTTCTTGGCCAGGGCCAGCTCATGGTCGTTCTCTAAGGTGGAGGTCAGATCGAAACAGAACAACGTGTATCCGTTCGCGTAGTCCTCCCGACTGATCAAATTCCCTTCGTCCTGGTTGATTTGACCGGTGGCTGTAAACAGACTCTGATAGGCTCGAATGAAATTCCTGCGCCCAAAGTTCGGTGTTAAGGCCGTGGCTGGGACCTGTTGTCCATCCACATGCAGGGCCACAAAATTGATGCTGAAATGTTTAAAGTCAAACGGATTCTCTGGGTAGGCTCCGCTGAAACTGGTATTTTCCACACACGCCAGGATCAATCGCTTGGGTAGTTCCCCCAGGAACAGGTTTTCTTTGTTGGCGCCCATATTTTCAGCAGGCACAGAGAACACTTTGGTTTGTACACGTCGGATAGGGTACTGGGCTGGTTTTGTTTCCAAGGCTTTCATGTGTCCCAATTGAACGGCTGGATTCGGTTTCACTTTTCGGACATACAGGACTGCGTCTTGGATAACAATCTTATAGTCAGCTGCATGCCCGTCTACGTTAGTGGCCATCAAGGCGAAGGTCGGAGGCGCCCGTATCAGTCGGATTTTGATGGGGATCTTGTTCAAGAGGTACGGGTCTTGCATGAAGATGTCTGCGTGTAGTCGACCCATGAGATCCACCGAGACGCCGTTCGCGGTCAAAGCCTTCCGTTTGCTATATCCCGTATTGTCGTTCTCTGCGCCCATGTGCTCGGCTTTGTCCTGGTAGAATAAAGCGGTTGTCAGTTGAGATTTTTTAGCCTCTCGCCCATGCGACAACAGCGTCTCGATGTAGGCTCGATAGGGGTACGTGTTGGTCGAGTCACTGATGAGTTTGTCGCTGAGAAATATATCCACCTGTTGAAACATCGAGTGCAGCCAGAGATTCGTCGGGCCCACTGTTGCAGCTTGGATGATTCTGGAGCCATCCCCATTGACCACCTTGGCTTTCACATACAAGTACGTATGGGCTGAATCCACATAGGCCGTATCCGCAGTACTGATGGTGAACTCAATGGGCTCTGTTTCGTTGATGCTGGAGAGCGGGAGATGCTCCACCCATAATCCTTGTTCGGTCTGTGTGGGGGCGGCACGGTCCACAAATCAAATTCACTGTTGGTGGAGGGGCAGGACTCTGCGTGGACCAAGGATATGTTTAAGGAAAGATATCCTGGGTCTTCGATGTGCGTCGTCGCTGGGTCGGTCGTCGACTGGTGCGTGGTCTCGGTGGTGCAGGTCTCTTATTCCCTACGGTGCGTTGTGCTTTGGCCACCAAGACGCCTCCTGCTTCTTTGGTCCGCCGTTTCAAGGCTTCTTTGGGTGCCGTACCCCCCAAGACATCACCGGCGACTTGCAGTCCACTGCGTACCGCTTGTTTGTCGATTGCTTTCACCCCACGCGTCACCAAGGGCAGGAACGTTTTGACGATGCTGCCGAGTATGTTCCCCAGTCCATGTCCTCGTTGCATGCGTGCACCACTAAAGACCGGAAAGCCACCCCCGGCCTGTTGGGCATAATAGTCGGCATAGCTGCGTGCATCGCACTCGTAAGGTACTTTCATTATGCAAAGTGGGGAGCACGTGCTTGTCGAAAAGGAAGTGTCAGCACCACTTTTCCTCGTTCGAATGCCACCGGTCGTCCCGTGTCATCTCTTATATCCACCGTGATAGTGTTGATCTCGGTTTGTCGTACGGGTAGGTAGAGCATGTGAGTGAAACTGTGGGTGACTTGATCTCCATACGTCTTTTTAATGGGGACCACCCGCAACAGAGGTGTGTTGATATCGCCCACGATGTGGTTGTCGACTACGTCCGAGTAGACGTAGAGTCCGTACATACCCGACTTCATATCCATCGGGATCTCGCCTTGGTGGTCGGTGGGACCAGCGAACGTGTTGCCACGGTGTTGTCAGGAAACACATCCAGCGAACTGTTACTGGGTAGGGTGAGGTAAAACATGGCGACTGAGCTGTCCTGCTGCTGCTGTTGGTTTTAATTGGTGTTCCAGGCCTTGGACGGTTGTGTCCGGCGTCGTGTTCGTCACGGTTACTTGCTACGTGTCACGGCTCTGGAGATGTGGGGTGTCCTGATCAAGGGTGGTTTTTTAAAGGCCTGAAAAGAAGGTGCCCGTTGTGGTGGTGTTTTGGGGGGTGACTCCGGTTCCCACTCGGATTCCCAAGAAGGTAGTGGGCCACTCGGCGATTGCTGGGTTCGCTGCATAAAGGCCCAGCGGTGGGGGTTTCCCACCAATTCCTGTGGTACATGCATGTCTTTCAAGCCTTGAGCAAAGACCTCCCATCTTCGAGGATCCGTGTGCGACCTGCGTTTACGCATCAGGTCATTCACTAAATCCGTCATGTGGGTCCCGGGGACCACCTGATTCTGTACCAGGAGTTCGCCTTTATCATTCCAAGTCATCTTAGGATTCTGTTTCATCCGTTGTAATACCAGGCCAGCTTGTTTCTTGAACGATGCAGGTACACTCTTGAGGACTTCGTCTTCCACCCACTGTGGGGCTGTGGGTGGTACCCCTGGTAATGGCGGCTGTTGGAGCGGTGCTGAGGTCGGCGGTGTGTCACGTGGTGGTGGTGGTGGTGGTGGGGTAGAGAAGGTTTTGTATTGGTCCATGAACGTCATGTACCGTTGAAGCGTCTCATTGTACCGTTGTACTTTCTCACTGTCGCTTAACCCCGGTCTCTGTAAGATCTGTTGCATCTCTCCACCGAGGGTGTTTATGGTCTTCACCGTAGGTGGGACAGGGTAGGCCGATTGGATGATTTGAAGGAACCGTGATTCGACGCGGACCATTTTTTTCGTGTGGTTCATTGTCGGCCGAAGAGTCCACCCACTACTGGACCCAACATGGAAGCGGCCAACGGTGCCCCCGAGATGGCCCCGAGATGGCCCCGAGAAAGCCGCCTTTCTGTAACACCTTTTTCTTTTGTGTTTGAGAGACTCGCTTCTGGACTACGGTTCGCAGACCTGTCTTATGCTTAGCCAACTTCGCCTTCTGAGCCGGAGTCAGTGGTACGTTGCCTTTTAAGATATTGAGTCCAATCTCACACAGACAGCATACGAGAGCGGTGTCTGCACCGCGTACAATGGTTCGGACCAACTCGGGTGGGGCCGTCTTCAATACACGGAGCGTCGGAGCGTGCTTCCGTACTCGCGCAGACATCATGTACAACTAATGCCAGAACCCATAACTCTGCCCTTTTTATCTACCTCAGAGAACAGAGACAAAGTCAACCATGCTGTGGTATTCATTCTTTTTATTATCCCCATCATCAAACACACACTCCAGCTTGGGGAGCCACTGTGGGTGTGCTTACATTATTTTTGCATGTACACGTGGTGGGCCTCTCCGGGAAAGATGCCGGTTCGTAGTCGAAGGTGGTCGGGGGTGGCTTGCTTGAGGTCGAAGAGCATATACCCGTGCTGAGGTGTTGTGGCATCTTTAAAGGTTTCTAACGCAAACGGTGTGCGGCCGGGATACATCTGTCTCGCCAGGTGCTGCAGTTGAGTGGTATCTCTCGGGGTTTTGAAGACCACCAGGTAGTGGGCATTTAAGCTGATGTTCCGATGTTCTTTGTTTTTACTGAACAGATTCTGCACAATGTAGATTATGCTGAGCCGTCGATGGTGGCTGCCTTTGGTAAAGAGTTGGGTGACCCGCGCATCCGTCTCCGCCATGAGATCATCCAGAACCACCAAGGTGTCGGGTTCCAAATCGGGCAGGTTAGGTAGGCCTTCCACGAACGTGATGTGGGGCATTGCTGCATATGTTTCCTGCCATTCTCCGTAACACCACACGACTCGGGCAATGGGTGGGGTGATGATGCTGTCGGCGTGTTGAAGGAGCTTCCTGACGAAGTGCGTTTTGCCGGAGCCTGTCGGTCCTGCGATGACGCAAGTGAAGGGATGCTGCCACCGAGGGTCCATGGTTCGAGCTGTATGCGCTGTCGTGGTAACCCGCTCTTGTAAATTTCGTACGAGTGAACTGGAATGGTGGTGGTGGGTACAACGTCGGTCGTCGTTGTTTGTTCACTGTGAGTGATGATGGTGGTGGGTATAACGTCGGTCGTCGTTGTCTGTTCAGTGTGAGGGATGAAATCCGGTGGGTTTTCAGACGTAGTGGGTGTACTTGGTGTAGGTGTGGAGCTTGGTGTGGAGCTCGTTGTGGCTTGTACACGGGGTGTGGTGATGACTGGGCTCGATACGGGGTTTACTGGTGCTATCTGTAGACCGGTTTCACTGATGGCTGGTGTTCTCAGTTGGTTAAGTAGCGTGCTGACATAGGCTACGTCGTAAAACACACCTCCGTACAACACACTCAACAGGGTTAGCACTATCACCACAAAGCCCACTTGCGCTTTGCGCGTTTTGGGAGACGCTGTGTTCAGAGGCAGCTGCTGTTTGTCCATAGCACTGTGGTCGGACGTGGAATGAAGGATGACGATAGTGGTGTCTGGCTTTATAGTCGTTTCACCTGGTTGGCAGCGACCCAGGAATTCAAGGAACTGGGCCAGCCTTGCCATTTGACGAAATGAAACAGTTTGCCACGTCGACGTTCCGTTTTCAAAATCTGTTCCACCGTGTAGTAGTCTTGCTTTGTTTTTACGACAGGCTGTAATTCCGTCTCGTAAACGTCCCTAGCAACGGTTCCCCTTGAAGATCTTCCAGTTCATAGACTCGCTGCTGTTGGGGTAGGCGCCGTTTAATCAGGAAGTGCTCATCGCTCCAGTTGGGCAAGTAACTTTTCTCAAACTGACCTTTGACTTTACTGATCCGTACAGGGTCCCCGACCTTGAACACCGCCTTCGGCGTTCGCTGCGATTGCCTGGGGTACAAGACACGCCGGACTTGGGCTTCATTGCGTTGGGTCACGGTAATGGGGGCTCTCTCTATACTCCGATGATAGGCTCGATTGTAACCACTCACAAGGTTCGGGAGAACATCGATGTACCGCCTTGTATTCTTATAGGTGAAATATTTATACATGCAGCCTTTGAATGTCCTGTTGAACCTTTCCACCACGGAAGCCTTGGTCTCGTTGTACGTATGGAAGAAAAACACCTTCTGGGCTTTCAGAAACTGTTGGAACGGTCTGTTGAGAAATTCCGTGCCTTCGTCGATTTGCAAATACAAAGGTTTGCGCCCGGGCTTGAAGATGTCTTTGAACGCCGCTATGAGATTCGCCCCCGTTTTCGTCCGGATGGAACACACCCACGCATACTTGGATAGGATATCGATGCACGTCAAGATATACCGATTCCCATCGTTGTGTTTGGCAAAGGCGCTCATATCGACCAAATCCGCTTGCCACACTGGGCATCTATTCCTCCCGATGACCCGGTTCCGTAGAAAATGAGCGGACGGATCGATGTAAGGTATAGGTGTCTTGTTTTCTTAACCAATCTCGGACTTGGGCGTTGTATCCCCTGAGGGGTTTGGCCGCTCGATAGAGAGAGCCAAACAATACACTATAGACCATGACTGTCAGGACTGTAGTATAAAGTTATCCAACACCTTCTCCCCCCGGCGCTTCATGGTGACAAATGATGATGGACCTGGCTCTATCGTTTATTTATAACGGGTATATCTTGGGCCGGAGTTTCTTTCTGATTTTCTTCGTTGGCTTCCACAGTGTCCATGATAAATGACCAGTCCAACTCGTCTGATGACCGCTTGATAAGCACTTGATCCACATCTACCACGGCATCTTCCAATGCAGACCATAGATCAGGGTGAAGGGTAAAATGCACTGTAACCCCATCTAGCCGAGCCAATTGAGCAAAGAAAGGGCCGCGTCGGATGTACACATCGTGACACAAGTGGATGAGGTCGCCGTCCAGTTCACCAGACAACACCCGTTTGAATTTGGTCCAGCCCTCCCGGGACAGACGATTGTGGGCCGGGCACGGTTGTGTAGGGTCCGCATCACAGATGTCTCCCACCTCCTCCATGATATCGACCTTATCCGCATAAACGTGCAGGAAAACCTCGGGGGTCAAGCTGAGATACGCCAGTATTATATGCTCCGTCATGGTCAGTACGTGAATGGTACCAGGTTTGACTGTCTCTCGTATTTATAGGGAGAATCCCGTGAGATCAAAGGATCGGGTGGTCATGTCACTGGGCTGACTGAGTCTAGCCGGGTAATCAATGGCATCGTCGTCTGGTTCATGGCTAGACATTTGTTCATTGGATTCTGCCGCTGCTTCTCTCAGGGCACGAGCCCACTCCAACTCGTCTGATGACCGCTCGTCCGGTGTAATCTGCTGGTCCACGATAGGCACCACTTTCTCGAAGGCTGTCCACAGATCGGGGTCTAGGGTGAAGCCTCGCGTAGGGTCTTGGTAGCGGCCCAGGCATGGGAAGAAGGGTCCACGGTGTACGTAGATGGCATTGTCTATGTGGATGAGTTGTCCGTCGAGCTCGCCGCTCAACACCTGTTTAAATTTGGTCCAGCCGTCACGGTGTAGCGTAACCGTATTCGATACGGTCTCAGCGCGCGACCAGCAAACATCTCCACGGTCTTCCACGAGGGTGACTTTATCTTCATAAACGTGTAACCCACCCGGGGTGTAAGGGGAAGGATGGCTCGTAGAACTGGTGACATGGTTGACCCAATGACGATCGTTGAATGACGCACACTGTGTCTGACCCTCGTATTTATGGTGAGGTCCCACTGTCAATGCCACAGCGCCAGGGTCAATAGGGCACAGACTATTGTGAGACCAACCAGCCGTCGCTGGTTCCGGCGTGAGCGCTCGTGGTCCATAGCCCGAGCATCAAGGATGGCTATCATAGTCCAGTAGTGGTGAGTGATGGCACACCTCTCCATCGAGTGCACTCGCTCGAGGACCGCTTCTGTGAACTCGTTCAGAATCTGGCGTCGCCCCTCGTTGTCGTCGCCATCTGCAAACATGGACCGGACCACCGCTCGGTAACCCGTGAATGAATTCACCACGGTGGCATGCTGTAAAATGCGAGTCGCATAGGGCTGGATCTCCGTCATGGCTCTGCAACCGTAGAAATGAAGGTGTGGGATCCAGAGGGACGTGTTTTATAGACCATGTCACACATGCGCGCCTAGATGTAGCTCTACGGATGTAGTCCGTGATACGTACTATTCTGATTGGTTATGTGGCTCCTATAGAGATAGTACCTTATCGACAATGGGGACTACTTGTTCCAAAGCCGTCCATAGGTCGGGGTCCAGGGTAAAACCACCGTCGTTCAGACAGAGGAGTCGAGCGAAAAAGGGACCGCAGAAAATGTAGACGTCGTCACACAGGTAAATGCTATCACCGTGCAGGTCACCCAACAACACCCGTTTCAAGGTAGTCCATCCTTCCGGTGACAAAGAGACGTGCGCTTTGGGTTCAGGCGTACATCAACACCTAAGTCCGCTATCCATGAGGTCCACTCGTTTGGGGTACAACAATAGGGTGCAGCCAGGTGTAAGCCTCCGGGTAGCCACAGTCCCTTCTTTCACCTCGGGGTGTAGTAAGTCATCCACCTCGGGGAGTACATCTTTCAGTGCCATCCATAAGGGTGGACAGAGTGTGATATAGGTACCTCCACTCTGTTCCAACCGGGGAAAAAGGAATCCTCTCCAGCAGTGCGTATGTGCACGCCGACTTCCACGTGCATGAAATCCCTTTCAGGGTCTTTTCCCTGTAACAATCGTGTCAATAGAGTCCAGCCTGATAGCGATAACAAAATCTTCACCTTCTGCGGTGCGTCTTGGACCAGCTTCAGGTGATCGTCATTGACGATGAGGTAGACGTCGGACGTCAGTTGGAATAACGCAAGCTCTGTTCCGCTCGCTGCCATGGTGGGGAATGAAAAGCGAACGGTTAGAGAGGTAGCTTTATAGTGTACCTGTTGGGTAGGGTTTTATACACCGTGTGAGTCATGGGCACTTGTTATACTCGCTTGCGCCATAAGGTCAATAAGGTTAGAAATGCGCTTTTTTCTACTACGCCCTGTGACGGTCCTTCGTGAATGGGCGTAACCTGTGAACATCATAGGAATGCATGTACTAACCTGTCTGTGGGGTTTTTCCACAATGTCGTTCACCTTCGTGTCTTTTCGGGTACGTCCGTGTCTTTTCAGTAAAGTCCGTGTCTTTTCGGTAAAGTCCGTGTCTTTTCGGTAACGTCCGTGTCTTTTCGGTAACGTCCGTATCTTTTCGGGTATATATGAGGGTCTTGAGGGGGGCGACTGTATGTGACGTGTTGTATGTGTTTTTCTCGGCGACTTCCGTGTCTATCATCCGGGCACATCACGTCTGCGCCTGCATTGGGGTATGTATGAGGATCTTTATGCGCGCGCGCGCTACGGATTCACCCACGCACTTCCGGATAACCCGCGCGCGCTGCGGCATCAGATCACGCGCGCGCGCTGCGGCCGGGGCGGGCCGGCCCGAGCCGGGCCGGGAAAACCCCCGGAGGTTGAACATCCGGACGTCTAAGAGAACATTGGAACTCTTCTGGGTTTGGAGGTGAAACCTGGAAGTGACGTCACAACCCACGTGACCTGCGCAGCAGAATGGAAACGACACCCTAGTCTAGCCCCCTCACGTAGGCTTCACATGGATACCTCACTCGATCCCATCGGCCCACTAGTGGCCCACCTAGACCCCAAAACGTCTATTTCCATACACTTTGTCTATTGCGCATGCGCAGAATGACGATATTCCTACCCCACATCCATGCCATCGGTTGCCCCCTCACATAGGCTTCACATTGATAACTCACTCGACCCCATCGGGCCATTAGTGGCCCACCTAGATCCCAAAACGTCCACCCCGTATGGACCTATACACCCATAGCCATGCAGTATAGGCCTATGGGCCTACCCAGGCCTCGGTGACTTTTTCCAAAAATTTTACCGTTTCGCTCCGGGACCCTTCCCATCGTGTTCTAAATGACGAGACGTGAAAAACAAATCCCAGCAACCCATATTACAATGAACGTGTGTGAATTTCCCAGGTTGGACCCATACCCCCCATGGCCAGCCTATGGGCCTATATACAGACCTCTGTGACTTTTTCCAAAAAATTCACCGATTCGCTCCGGGACCCTTCCCATTGTCATTTTCTTGGCGAGACGAGAAAAACGCGACCCCACAAGCCATAGTAAAGCCCACGAAAAAATTTGACCATCCCCATACCCCATACAGGCATTTTCCCTTATATTGTATAATACAGACCCCTATTGTAGGGGTAAAGTCCGTGTTCCGCTTTTTATAGTTTCAGGGGAAAATCCTAATTTTACATGCACCCACCCCATTGACTTGATAGGCAGGTCCCAGTAAGCCCGGGGACCGATATTAGCCCTTTTGGCTAGGGTTGATAGGGGTTTTCCCCTATTTTAGGGGCAAAGTCCGTATTCCGCTTTTTATATTTTCGGGAAAAAATCCTAATTTTACATGCACCCACCCCATTGACTTGATACGCAGGTCCCAATAAGCCCGGGGACCGATATTAGCCCTTTTGACTAGGGTTGATAGGTGTTTTCCCCTATTTTAGGGGTAAAGTCCGTGTTCCGCTTTTTATAGTTTCGGGAAAAAATCCTAATTTTACATGCACCCACCCATGACTGGATGCCCCTTCACGAATGCTTCACTATACCTCACTCGACCCAATCGGACCATGCAGCGTATTTGAAGTCTGGGGACTATTTTTTCTCCGCGGAAGCTTTTTCCCGCGACCGCATCACCACCAGACCGCATCACCGCGAAGGAATACACACGCCCGATTCACGCAGACCGGAAGTGACGTCATACATGACGTCACACTTCAGTACATGTCCTATCATGTTCAGTCATACGGGACTGGTGGCGCCCCCTGGCGGATGCAAGAGTTACCTCCCCCGGCAAAATAAGGCTCGAAATGCTTGCTCCCTACTACTATTGTCATTCACTTGTTACGATGTTATGGTAAACGGCAAATTGAAATATTCATATGAGAGTGGTCCGTGAGGACGCAATCCCGACCTGAGTCAAGTGGCCCTCCTTCTAAGGGGAAAAACGTCTGCTGTATGTATGTTCACCAGGGGGTGGGGAGGGGCACAGTTGTGAGGTTTAGAGCGGAAAAAAACAAAACAACCATTTGCAGATCGGCCACTAAAAGGTCAAGATGAATAATTTTGTACAGAAACCAGTATGGATATGGTCGTCGATTTGAAAGGGTTCCAGGGTTGAACAGCATGCTTTGAGAATATGTCTATCAAATTTCATCTACATAGCCACACACTCTCGACTCGACTATATAGCTTACAATGTGATCAACCAAAACTGATATGTTGTTGGAAAGGTTCATCAAAGTATTTTCAATAGCCACACACTCTCGACTCGACTCTATTACAAGCGTCTAGTCCGTCATTCATAATCCAGCCGTCGTCCATTAGAGAATATCCGCGTCCATAATCCAAAGACCCATTCCATTTTCCATATAACAGTATTAGCACCAAATTCAAAAAGACAATCATAGTATACAAAAACATAGGCTTGTTTCCTGCAAGAGAGAAGCGGTCCAGAAATATCAAATCCGTATCGCTGATCAGTATTCTTAATCCATAATATTCGTTGTAAAGTCGTCATCTAAAGAATGATGTATCTCAGTCACGCTTTGATTGTGATTGTTCATACGCGTACCATGAGGTTCTTGAAGTACATGGGTTCATACGGCCCCTAGCCCCGGGTTAAGCGGAATTAGACACAAGTTACGAAACGTAGCGCCATAGATCTTGCACGCTACGTTCGTATTTTGCTATCAGCATGCGATATGTATCGCCAAATTTG